>APFE031420188.1:0-37011 GCA_000404065.3 Pinus taeda
AAGAGGAACTTATCCCATCAAGAGAGGAACTACCCATCCAAAAGAGGGGAGTATCCCATTGATGGTGGACCTGATTAACTTCCTCTAGAACATTATAAATACAGGCATTGGGCCAGAGGAGAGGAGGTTGAAAGCTGAACATTCCGAAGGGTAGATGCTGCTGGAATTAGGACTTCCTTGTAGACGCTTGTGAGGAGAGATTCCGATCCTTTCTTGTTTCATTTGGAAGTGGGTGAGCTTATCAAAGTAAAGGAAAACTCTTGCTGGACCCTGGGAGGAACTTGCACAACACCAAGGCTCAGGTTGTAATGGTTTCTTTTATTTCCTATTAATACAAATAAGTCCATTCTTCTCAATGATTTGTTGTTAATGAATTTTTTCATATACTCCTTGGTCTATATGTTGAGTATGTTTTGTTTTATGAGATATTCAGGTGTTATGTAATCATTTGATTGTTAGTGCATGCAGGTTTCGAAGTGAAGGAGGAGCTCATCTGGATCGACGAGGCTAGACTATTACAACAGCGTTGGACTTCAGGTAGGGTTGAAAAACACTTGGTTTCTCATATGATAATGCATATTTAGAGAAGGATCGCTCTTAATTGTCTTGTTTGTCACTAGAAAGTCTTAGGCTTCTTGGGAGGTTAGTTTTGTCTGCAAAAATAACTCTTTCCGCATGACAAGAGCTGTAAGGAGGGAAGGGTAATGTTTGGAGGAAAGATGGCTTCCTTTCCATAGACAAGGAAGTATGGGGAGTTCCCTAAGGCCACTTTAGGGGTGACCCTATCGGCCCAAAGGGCATTTGTTAGGGCGTTATGCCAGTTCCTCTCGTTGTCAGCGACGAACCTTTAGATTATGCGGATAAGGTTTTTATTTGAAGACTCTGCCACTCTATTTCCCTGGGGATAATAGTTTTCTACATACCTTATGTGGATTAATTTATCAATAGAAAAATTAGTCAGTTTTAGTGATGGAAAGTAAGAAGCGTTATCAAATATGAGAGCATTAGGGATGCAATACCTATTGATAATGAAGTTCTTAATGAATGATATTACCTCATCTTCGATCACCTTCCGAAGTGGGATGGCTTCAGTCAATCTGGCGAAGTAATCAATCACTGTGAGTATATACTTATGCTACTATGAAGAGTTTGGAGTGATCTCACCTATGAATTCTAGGCCCCATTGCTGGAATGATCGATAAATCATAATAGGCCTAAGGGGAACAACAGGCTTTCTTTCTTGTCCTGTTGTGGTTTGACACACCTTGCATTTGTGAATGTGGTTATGCGATTCTTTGAACACTGTGGGCCAATAATACCCAACTCTTAATATTTTGTGAGTAGTAGTCTCTCTACCGTAGTGACCACCTGCTCGGCCGTCATGCATTTCTTTCACTACATGGTCTGCATCATCCTTCTCCAAACACCTCAACCAGATTCCATCATGACTTTTTCTATATAAGACGTTGTTGGCCAAATGATACTAATTGGATTTCAATCTGAGTGCTCTCCTCTGTGATGCATCCATGTGTTCAAGACACAATCCTCACACTAGATAGAAGTCAATGTCGTAGTACCATGACTCAGGGTCCAAAAAGGCTTCTGATGTTTCTCGCTCATACATCAGTGCTTCATTACTCCATAAGTGCTCCTCCCTAAGTTCTATTTGTGCAAATTGCATGCTCACCATTTCTGGTTCTTTGGACTCCCCTTCTTTTTCTGTCAAGGCTTTTGTTGCTAGCTTGCAAAGTCCCTGCCCTCAAACTATCTATGTCAGCTTTATCTCGAGGTCAAACTCTTGAAGGAAGGTTATCCAATTCCCTCTTCATTCACCCATTTCCTTCTACACGATGAGGACTCTTACAACAAGATGGGGAACGATTACTTTGGTCCTATACTTTAGTAAATAAGGGTAGAAATTCTTTGCGGCCTTGAAAACGACATAACCCTATTTCTCCACATCTGTGTAGTTGAGTTCTACCCCTTGGAGATTAGAGCTCATATAAGAAATAGGGACTTCATTGCCTTTGTTCTTTTTTAGAGTGATTATTGCGGCATATGAAACATCAGAGGCAAAAGTGTACATGAAGAACTCCCTGCCGAAATTGGGGCTGACCAATGTAGGGGCTTCAGCGATGGCTTCCTTGATTCATTGAAATTCTTTCTTGGCTTCATCACTCCATTTATACACAATGTATTTCTTCATCATCAGCTACATGGGGTGTACCATTTCCGTGAAGGCTCAAACAAATTTTCTAATGAAATTAATCCTCCCGAAGAAAGATTGCATGGCTTTCTTATCGACAGGGAGTTGTATTCCCGTGATAGTCCCTATTCTTTCAGGATCAATAACAATCCCTTCTTTAGAGAGGATATGACCCAGTAGTTTCCCCTTTGTAACTGCAAAATGATCTTCTTGGGATTCAATGAAATTCCATACCTTCGACATCTTTCGAAAATCTGTCTCAGGTGATAAATATGATCCCTTCTTTGATATGAATACACAATGATGTCATCCATGTAAACCACTACTGATCTGTTAATCAACCCTCAGAAAGCTATGTCCATAGCTCTTTGGAATGTGGCACTCCCATTAATGAGTCCAAAAGGCATTTTACGATATGTGTAGGTGCCCCATTTAGTGTTGAAGGTTGTCTTATGTTGATCTCCATGAGATACCAATACTTGATTTTATCCTGAAAACCCATCTAATAGGGACAACAATTAACACCCAAAAACTCATTGAAGGATGTGTTCCATAGAAGGGATAGGATAGTTATCCTTTTGAGAAGCTTTGTTCAGGTTCCTGAAATCAATACACAGCCTGATGTCTCCATTTTTCTTTCGTACTAGCACGAGATTGGCTACCCAGCGGGTGTGTCTGACTAAGAAGATGAATTTAGCATCCAACATCTTGTTTAGTTCATTCTTTGCCAATAATTCTAGGCTTGGATGCATCTTACATAGCTTTTGTTGGAAGGGCATGGCCTCTTTTTCCAAAGGGATTACATGCTGCATAACACTGGTATCAAAGGTCTTTAGGTCTTCATATTTCTGCATAAAGACATCCTTGTATTCTTTAAATAGCTTGACAAATGCAGCCCTTTCCTGTGGAGAGCACCCCAAGCCCAAATTGACATTTTTTGGGTCTTATTTGGTCCCAAGGTTGACTGATTCATACTTCATGGATGAGCTATGCATTTTGCAATTAGTTGGCTTCCTGAATTTATCATGCAAGTCATACAAGTGCTCCATCTCAACAACAGACTTGGGAATCACATTGGGCTAACCCTTTTCCTCACTTTCCCTCTCAGTCATAAGCTTGTCATGCTCCTTTTCATCAATGACTTCATTCTTGAATGTCTTCTCATAGTACAAGAACCCAAGGATTTTCTCATCATCTTCGAACACCTGCCAATTCGAGATGTTATCAGGCATAGATGGTCTGAAAATCAATTCAACAGAACATTTGTTTTTCTTCAATAAAAAATCAGGCAAAAGTCTAGCAGTCATATTAGCCATTAGATCAACATCTTGGCTTTTCCCTCAAGGTCTATATGTGATATTAAAAGAGTCAAAATTGTCAATTAAGTTCCATACCTCATGTTGGTACCTTACCAGGTGTGGTGAATTGCAATGTATCCTTTTCCTTACCTGATCCACGATTATTTCTGAGTCACCAAAAGCTTTAAGATTTATTACATTCATATCAATGGCTTTCTTCAAGCCTTGTAGCAAGCCTTCATATTCAGCTGTATTGTTGGTGCATGCAAACTCCAACTAGCTAGCCATCAAATGTTGGCTCCCTTGCGGGTCAATGAGAATACTCCCAGCACCTACACCTTCAAGGCAGTTAGAACCATAAAAATACAGTTTCCAGAACATATAATCTAATGTTACATCAATTGAACTACTATCTAAGAAACTATTCCTATCATCTACTATAATATAGGATAGTTTATATGTTGGATTATGGGAGGGAATTTCCAACTGTGTGTATGTCAAAGTTTCTTCAACTGTTTCTGTATGGAATTCTCCAAAACAGGTTTCTTTAGCATAAACATTGAAACTATAGTTCCCAAGGATGGAGTTGGTAAACATTACAAGTTCATTGGGATCATTTATATCTGTTACCACATACTTCGTGTATCTTTCTTGATCAACTCTCAGCATATCACCTTTTCCCTTCTTGGGTAGCAAGAGGTGGGACCAATCAGTTGAGAAATATCCATTGAGTTTTGATGACCAATCCCTGCGAAGAAGCATTCCATAGGCCTCGACTATATTGAATACCACTATATCAATGACTTCTGTGTACTGTGGTTTAGCAGCCATCTGAATCAACACATCTTTCAATTCTCCAATTACTTTCACATTTGTCCTATCCAATTGCATAATTCGAGTCCCAGTTTTCTTAGGTATTGCATGTAGTCTTTTAGCAACAGCATAAGGCATCACAGTGGATGAGGCACCAGAATCTACTAGGAAATTGTGTACATTCATGTTGAGGATTTCAAATGTGATATGGAAAGGTGGGGTCATGGATTTTTATTTTCTCCCTATCATGGCTACACTGACGTCTTGGGGTTTTCGATTCATTTTAGATAGAGTAGCTTCCATGGTTAATGGCATTTGGGCTGCAATGGAGGTGTTGACAGGTCTGGACACTGACTTTGTCGTTTGGCTGCTTGGGTTGGTGGGAGTTTTGAAATTTCTCTCATTCATAGCTTTCAGGAGAAAATCTCTTTGCTATGTTAATTTCAGCAAATCAAAGTATGCGATATTAGCCCTAGATTTCTTAGGATCATCCACAATATTGTAATCAATGTTATAAGCAGGATAGGGTAGAGTAAACATACCAGTTTTTCCATTCCTAGGTGGGTGTTTACCATCTTGAGTAGCCTTCGTTGCAGTGGGAGATGCATTTTCTTTCTCTAGATGGTTCACAACAAGGGTATTCTTGGACTGACCACTAAGTCTACTCTTCTCAATAGGAACTTTGGGAGTAGGTGCTTTCACAAGGAAGAGATCTTTCTTGGTCTAATCCACAGGCTTCATCACACCTATAAGTGGTGCTTTGCTTCATGTGTGGATTTCATTAGTGTGGATTTTTGCCATACTATCTCCTTGGTCATCATCGTTCTCATTTGTATAGAAATCCCATAGTACATTCATTTAAGATTCTTCTTCCAAGGGCTCTTCTAGTTGGTATTCTTCCTCATCTTCTTGCTCTCGATCTAACTCCACTATAGGTTCTTCTTGGTTAAGGAGCGATCCGATAAGAGCCAGCTCTTTTATGATTAAATTCCCTTCATTAGGTGGAGTAGGTAGTGCAAGTGGACCATGACCACCTTCTACCTTCTTACAATAGAAAGGTTTGAAAGGTTTTCTATTGTTATACTCTCCTACACTCCCACTTGTACTCTCTCCAGAATTCCTTTTCATATCAATGACTATATTTGTCAAGTTCGCAATGATCTAATGCAGACCTTCTACATCTGTGGTATCCTTTTCTTTGGTTTCAGCCCCTTTGTTATCACTCCAATTATTCCTCTTGGATGCTTTAGAGGCTTTCTTTTCTTTGGTTGTAGGGTAGCATGCTATGAGACTGAGCATTTCATTCTTGACCTTTACTACTTCATTGATAGCACCTTGTAAGGTTTGTGCATTAATCCTCTTGACCCACATCACAATAGGGATAGGGAGAGAAGTGATGTAGAATTCCATTTGCACCTCCTTAGTAGGTCTAGCAATGGCTCAGATTCTGTTGAACAAGGTGTTGAATCAAATGTTAAAATCCTTGACCTTTTATTTGGTTTCCATTTTCAAACAGGATAGTTCTAGGACTAAGGCAGCAGGGGTTTTTTCATCACCATACTTGTCTAAAAAGGCCTGTTGAAAGGCAGCCCACGAGGTGATCAATCTGGTTCTCAAGCTAAAGTACCATGTGGAAGCTGCACTAGTTAGGGTAAAAGGGAATAGGTGATAGACTATGTCTTCATCAGCTATCCCCAGCATGCGCACAGCTAGGAAGAATGAATTGATATGTTTTTCAGTGGTGTCTCCCTGCTCAGGGTTGAATTTAGGCAGTACCTTTTCTGCATTCTTGGGTAAGGGATGCTACTGCCCAGGTATCGCCACGACATCCTAAGCGAGCCAAGGAGGCAGTGCTCCCAGAGGAGGTGGGAGTTGGTTTCTAATGAGCCCCAGAAATGGGTAATTATATGGGCTCATTTTGCCTCTTAATTCGACTTAATCCACCATTATCATTAGTTTATTGCATTTTTTTGAATATATTTATGCTAATAGAGTGAATTGGGTTAGTCATTTTGTCATGTAGTCTAATGTGTGCTTTATGCAGATTTTTTGGTCAATTTTGGACAAAGTCTAGGGATTTATGAGAAAATGGTAGAAAATACATGAGAAAAACAAGGAAGAGGATTTTTAGGGGTTGTATCCTTCATTTATGACCCCTTTTCTCGAATCCTCCATCAGCAACTCGGAGCACAAAGGTCCACATTCCAAGGGGCAGCTGAGCAAGTAAAGAAGGACCGTTGTTTATCTCCAGTTCCAGGAAGTCGAGCTCCTTGATTTTAGGAGGAATATTGGAGGAATATATTTGTTTAAATAATGGGGCTTAGAGCCTCAGTAGGTTAGCTAGTTATTAGTCAAATTTTCTCACTTTTGTGCAACACTTGTTCAACTCATTTTCGAGTTCCTTTTTTAGAACAATTTATGTAATGTGACTTCTATTTTTTATAATGGAGATGAAACAGTTTTTGAGCCAGCACTAATCTCTTTCAGAGGGTTGAAGCTCTTGGGTTAGGGCCCAACCCAAGCTTCCTAGCACCTCTTGCTTTGTACTTATATGTTTTTGCTTCAGTTCATGAGTTAATTTTTGTTACATAGATTCATTTTACTTTGTTTAGATTAGGTTGCTTTTGATTGTTTTCATAGTTGTTTTTGTTTTAGTTGCTCAAGTAGGTTAATGCAGTGACACACTAAGATTCAAAAAGGCCAATAGCAGGCCCTGATCTCCTTTCTCCTTTTCTGGGACTATCATTCGAGGTCAAGGCACTACTGCTGCCACCAAAAACACAGTTTTTCTCTCCCATGCAATTTCTTGTGTGATGCCTTGATTTGGAAAGATTAATGTATTGCTTCAGATTCAGTTGCCTAGATCATTTCTTGTTCTTTTACAATAGATCTCTCTGCATGCTTTTCTATTCAAAGGTTACTATTTAACATTTTCCGTTTGTAGGTCAGAAATTAGGTCAAGCCAGAGAAATTCTTGTTTTCATGGTATAGTTAGTCCTTTCTTTGATCAGTTTTTGTAAGTAGATGTGCAGATCTCTTGTAGGACACCTTAGCTCACCATACATCCATAAATCAGCTAGCACTAGATCACTTCTCACATATTTCCCAAGTCATTCGCAACATTTCGCCAATCTGCCCTAAATTCTGCGTTTTCTCCATAAGCTTCCCTCTTGACATTTGAACAAATTCAACCATCATGTTCCCTCTTGATCTTCCTTGACAAGCTCCAGACACCTCAACACCTTCATCTAGCCTTCATTTACCCTTTCCCATCATTTTTCCACCTTCAAAACCTCCTAAAATAACTCTTGGCCTCGTCTTGTAGATCCTCCTGCAACCTCCTGTAGAGTTTCCTGTAAGTGGTTTTTTGAAATTCGATTGCAATGGAAGTCTTCATAAGGGTACTAAGGGCTTCCTAGGACCTCTCCACACCTTCCTCCACCTCTATAATAACAAATTCCATCTTCCTCCACCACCAAACCTCTGCACAATCACAACTAGATAAATTACATGCATAATAATTTCACATAAAAACATTCAAAAGCACAAAAAGATGTTTCCTTCTCATTTCTTTTTAGAAGTAGCTTGATTAAACATAATTTACCACTTTTAGTAGTCAATGACAGTCATCGTATCAATTTCTATCTCTTTTTCTGCAAAAGTAGGGTTAGTTGGATAAATTAGGGTTTGTTAGGGTTTGAGTTATATTTCAGTTTTCCTTCCCTTTCTGCAAATAGAACAGCCTCTGTAGAGTTAGCTTTCTTTCATCATAGTTAAAAGCTTCTTCTAAGAATTCATAGAAGTTGGCTTAAGCTCTTAGTGATCTTGCACCAACTGACAAAGTGACAGCCTGCAGTAAGGGCTAGTACTTGTGCATATAGCATTGCTGCTTCCAAGTTTGTTACGAACTGCCGGGTTGATAAAAGTAAAGTAGGAAGACCCAGGAGTTACAACATTATTGCTGCAATACTAGTGCTCACCGCTTTTTGGCGTCATTGATGGGGAAGTGTCAGAGTATTTTGTGATTACTACTTTTCTTATATTTTCTACTGCAACATTCTGCTAAGTAATTTATTTCAGCAAAAGTAGAGTAGTTGTTCTATCGATTTCTGCATTTCCTTGCTTTCATTTTAATTTTGCAATTTCCATTTCAGCAAAAGTAGATTAGTTCTTTCAATTCTGAAATTTCCATTTCAACAAAAGTAGATTAGTTCTTTCAATTCTACAATTTCCATTTAAGCAAGAGTATATCATCTCTTTTAATTCTGCAATTTTCATTTCAACAAAAGTAGATTAGTCATTTCCTCACTTTCATTTCAATTCTGCAATTTCCATTCCAACAAAGTAGATTAGTCATTTCCTTGCTTTCATTTCAATTATGCAATTTCATTTCAGCAAGTTCATTTCAGTTAGTTACAATTTGTTTGTTCAATCAATTTCAATTTTGCAGGTATAAGCAGAAAAAAAAAAAAAAAAAAAAAAAAAAAAAAAAAAAAAAACAAAAACAAAAACAAAAACAAAAATCACCCAAAAAGAGATTTCCTTTCATGCCTCGTAGGAATAGAGATAATTCAGGAAAATTCCTACCCAATAACCCCACCACATCACAAAGTCACCCTTCTCTCTTCTTCAGTGGCAGTGATCTAGAAGAATCTATAGGTGAACCACCAGAGATATACGAAGATCCTATAGCAGAAGAAGAGGAAGAAACCATCCCTCCTGAGACCATGGTTGAGAACAAAAATGTTAGAGGGAATGGGGAAAGATTAGAGGGTATCTTACCTATCCGAGAGACCAACGGGGACACTAAAATGAAGAAAATAAGTCCTTCAGCCTTACCTCACTTCCATGGGTTGACTACCAAAGATCCTAATACCTTTTTGTTTGAATTTTTTGTTATCTGTCGAACCTATGACTATGCAGAAGATGAGAAGAAGTTGAAACTGTTTCCTTCTACCCTCAAGGATGTAGCATTGCACTAGTTCATGGGGCTACCTGGAAACAACATCACAACTTGGGCTCAGATGCAACAAGCCTTTAATAACAAACATTGGGACTACTATAGGTCAAAGAATACCAAGGAAGAAATCTTCTGAATGACAATGGGAAGCAATGAATCTGTGGAAGAATATGAAGAGAGATTTCAACTCAGTTATGAAAGGGATAGGTGCACACTTGACCCAGAATCTATGAAGTTGGTCATGCTCAGAGGAGTCCTGGAAGACTAGATACCCTTCATTTGCTGGCTAGGGGGGACATCTACCAACTACCTTATGAAGACATAAAGACTGTGTTTAGAAACCATTCTAGGGTAGCCAAAAAGAGAGGTAAGGGAAGTCAACCCCTAACCAGTACATCCTCATCAAGTTCATCCCTTAGAGGTGAATTTGAAAATTTGCTGGAAGATTTCAAGAGCAAGATGATGTAGACTCTTGCCATGCAAATGGATACCTTGCATATCAAAAGGAAACAAGAAGAAGCAGAAAGAGCCTTGGCCATTTTTTGTCCTAGGTACACCAAAAGCCATCCTAAGAATGAATGTCCATTGAAATCTATAGAAATTTGTTCAGTCTGTGAAGAATACCATTCTATAAATCAATGCCCTTCCTTGCCCAGACTTAAAGCTGCATACCAAGGGACTGAAGGAGCCACTAAACCACTCTATTTCATGAACCAAAGGAGGCCACATGGGCCTAGACCTTACCAACAGGGAATGAAAGGGACATCCCAAACATATTACAACCCCAATCAAGCCACTTTCATTCCTTCTTGGGGTCCCCCTACTCATCCTTCCTGGTCCACACCCCCTTCGTGGTCATATCCATCTCAATACCATGCTCAACTAGCTACTCATTCATTTCACTCTTATACTCAACCACAGCCTCAGTGGAATGCACCTCATCAGGGGTGGAGGCCCCAATACAACTCTCCTACTATTTTTCCTCCACCACCTGCTCAACCACAACCATTGCCTCCTGCTCCAGCAAGGCAACCCCAAATGCCTGCTCAACCAAACCCGAACCCGAATAACAGACAAGACCAGTAGGTATATAGTGGGGAACCATCATGCCCAACCTATGCTATGGAGATTCAAGAGATTAACCTATGATCTGGGAAGGTTCTCCCAGATAACCAGCCTCCCCCTAAGGAGGATGAGGAAGAAAAAGTGGAAAGTGAACCAAAAGCCACTCCACCCTTTCCTGAGAGATTATCTGGAACAACACAACCTACCCCAGAAGAAACTGAACTTGGAGAATTGAAACAATTATGTTTAAAGATACCACTTCTCCAAGCCATAAAGGATGTGCCTATATACAACAAGATGATCAAGGAGAAGTTCTTCAGGCACCCAGGCAGGCACGTCAGAGATGCTCTAACTATCAATGTCATAGGACAATTGTCTGACTTGATGTTGGGGCAGGTAATCTGTCTGAAATATCTAGACCCTGGAAGCCCTGTAGTCGATGTCCACATCAATGGCACCATAATCCCCCATACCCTGATTGATCTAGGGGTTGCCACTAATGTGATGACCAAGGACATTATTCTCAAGCTCAACCTTCAGAGTTCCCTAAGAAAGACCACAATAGTACTACAGTTAGCAGACTGCTCCATCGTGATCCTTAAAGGGATTGTGGAAGATGTAATGGTCTCCATCGATTCCTGGGAGTACCTTGCTAATTTCCTGGTTCTCCAACCAAAGGCAAAGCTCACTGGGTATCTTCTCATCTTTGGAAGACCGTAGTTGACTACTACAGATGCCTACATCAGTTGTCGAGCTGGGAACATGAAAATAAAAAATGGGCATATGTCCAAGCAGTTAGTCCTATATCCTCCTACCCAACCTTTGTTAGAACATGATTTACCTCTTTGGTTGGAGGAGGAAGATGGGGATGAAGTCTATTCCACACCATCGTGTGCAGTGGAAGCTACCATGTGGGGGGGGGTGGGGCACAAACCAAGGATGATCTTATTGAAAACTTGATTCAGAATCCACCCTCCAGTGGTTTGCCATTAGAAGAGCTGGTGGAAGAAACCCAAGCCAATATTTTAGTTGATCTCTATGTGGCTGACCCAACCTCTCTTCGAGTTAAGAATATGGAATTCGGCCAAGAAAGAACCTTGAAAATCAACTCATCCCTATCCACCTCTAAGGAGGAAGAATTGTGTAGCTTATTAAGAAACCACTTGGATGCTTTTTCTTGGAGCTATAAGGAGATGAAGGTAGTGCACCCTTTAGTCTATACTCATCACATTTACATTAAGGAAGATTGAAAACTAGTCAGGCAACCTCAAAGGAGGATGAATCTAGCCCTTAAGGACATTTTCAAAGAAGAACTGCAAAAGTTACTGGATGCAGGATTCATCTACCCTATCTCTAACAATGAATGAGTCTCTCCTTTAGTGCTAGTGCCAAAGAAAAATGGGAAGTGAAGAATCTGTGTCGATTATTGAGAACAAAACAAGGCCACCAAGAAGGACCATTTTCCTTTGCCTTTCATAGATCAAGTGTTAGATGGCCTAGCAGGGAAGAAGTTTTTCTCCTTCCTAGATGGGTTTAGTGGGTACAACTAAATCCAAATTAGTATGGAAGACCAAGATAAGACCACTTTCACTTGTCCTTGGGGTACCTTTGCATATCGGGTCCTTCCTTTTGGATTGTGCAATGCTCCCGCCACATTCCATAGAGCAGTATTGAGTATATTTGCTGAACTCGTTCATGTTGCAGTGGCAATCTATATGGATGACTTTACCTCTTATGGTTCTAACTTCCAGGAAGCTTTGTCTAACCTGGGAAAAGTTTTGGACAACTGTATTGAAATGAACTTATCCCTCAGTGCTGAAAAATGTGAATTCTTGATGACTGAAGGGACCGTGCTAGGTCATGCAATCTCTCAACAAGGATTATAGGTGGAACCCAACAAAATTGCCATCATCCAAAGGGTACCACCTCCTCAAAAGGTAAGAGATGTTCGAAGTTTCCTAGGTTTAGCAAGGTATTCTAGAAGATTCATTAAGGATTTCAGTAAGCTAGCCTCTCCATTGTTTGGTCTTTTGGGAAAAGATGTTGAGTTCATATGGACTGACAACTATCAAGAAACTCTGGATACCTTGAAAATTAAACTAGTGACTGCCCCAATTTTGAGAAGTCCAAACTGGGCCCTACCTTTCCACATTCATACTGATGCCTCGAACAAAGCAATAGGAGCAGCCTTAGGGCAAGTTGATGAGAAGCTACCTTATTCCATATATTTTGTAAGTAAAAACTTGTCGAAGGCAGAATTAAACTACATTGTAACAGGAAAGGAGCTCCTAGCTATAGTCCTTTCCCTAAATAAGTTTAGACACTACATTACCGACTATCAAACATTTGTACACACCGATCATGCTGCAATTAGGTATTTAATGAACAAACCAAATGTAAATGCTCGCATTATTAGATGGTTGCTTTTATTGCAACAATTTGATTTAACCATTGTTGATAAGCCGGGTAAGGAAAATGTTGTTGTCGATTTTTTGTCTAGAATAGATCTGCCTACAGCTAAAGAAGGAATGGTGGGTGATCAAATGCCAGATGAACACCTATTTTCTATCTCATTAATCTCTCCATGGTTTGCCAATATAGCAAATTACTTGGTTTCTACACAATTCCCGCCACACCTGTCCTCAAAAGAGAAGAGAAAGATCATGACGAAAAGTGCCCCTTTCACCTGGATTGGGGGCAATCTCTTCAAATATGGACCAGATCAGGTTTCGAGGAGATGTGTCAGGGAGGAGGAAGTTTTTGACATTCTCCTAACCTGTCATGATGGGCCCTATGGGGGCCATTTTGCAGCAAAGAGGAATGCCTTCAAAATCCTACGAGAAGGTTACTATTGGACCACTCTTCATCAAATGTAAGGCGATATATCAACCAATGTGACCGGTGTCAAAGGATGGGGAAACCTACTCTAAGGGATGAGATGCCCCTGGAACCTCAAGTGACTTTGAAGCCATTTGAGAAGTGGGGCATGGACTTTGTGGGTCCTGTTAACCCTCCTTCTAAGCAAAAATCTTACATCATCATGTGCACTGATTATCTGACAAAATGGGCAGAAAAATGGTGATCAAGGTAGCAACAAAAGAAAAAGTAGCTGAGTTTTTGAGAGAGAATATATTCTACAAGTTTTGATATCCAAGAGAATTAGTCATAAATCAAGGGAGTAAGTTTACCTCCAATCTGATTGAAGACCTGCTCACACATCACCAAATTAAGCACAAAACTTCCACCCCTTACCATTCTGCAAGCAAATGGATAGGTGGAAGTTACTAATAGAGCTTTGGAATGGATTTTGACCAAGGTAGTGAGCAACAACAGAAAAGATTGGGCAGATAGATTGGTTGAAGCCACCTGGGCCTATAACACCACCTGAAAGACCACCACAGGGTTCACACCCTATGAGCTGGTCTATGGGAAGAAGGCTTTGTTGTCAACAGAATTTGAATATAACACACTAAGGATGACAACTCAACTGGACCTAGATCTCAGCCATGCACAAAAGGAATGGTTACTCCAACTAAATGGATTGGATGAACAAAGATTGCAGGCCCTTCTCCACTCAGAGGTAGTCTAGCTTCAAAGGAAAATATGGCATGACAGACACCTCAAAGAGAAACAATTCCAGGAAGGAGATTGGGCACTACTATATGATTCAAGGCATAAAGATTTCAAAGGAAAAATGAGGACAATATGGCTGGGACCGTACACAGTAGAAAGCTGCAATGACAATGGTTCAGTTCTTATCAGGACCACCGATGAAGAAGCCATCCCCATGCTTGTAAATGGGCATAGGTTGAAAATATACATGAAGCCCCTCTCCAAGAAAGAATTCATTGAGAATCTGAGTAAAATAGTGTTGGTAATGGAGCAAGTCTCTGCCTCCACTCCACCCACACCCTTAAAAAAAAAAATGAGGAGAATAAAAGATCCTTGGGTGAAAACCTCCCCTTGAAGGCACTCAGGGTAGGCAATGAGGGTGAAAACCTCCTGGAGGTGCCCCAACTATCTCTAAAGAAAAAGAAAAAAGAGGAAAAGGAAAAAAAACAGGAACAGAAAAATTAGCTTCTTTTGAATGCATTGCAGATTGCAGGAGGGCCATAGAAAAAAAAGGGACATGGCCAAATGAAATACACCTCTGATAGACCATTTCTCCATCGATATTGTCTTTTCCAAGGCCCTAGTCTCGCTTTTTCTGGAAAACTATGCATCCTATAGGAGCCTCTGTGCATTCTACAGGAGGCTCCTATAGAAATCACAGAGAGCTTGAAATCAAGTCAAGAAAAGGATCAAAGGGCTAAAATCTTGTCCAGAATACCTGTGGACCCCCCTACTACCATTCATCCTCCTAACTCTCCATTCCATACCTGCACCACTGCATTTCCACTCGCTTCTTTCTTCCCTGCACAGAAAACACAGAAATCCTGTCTCTTTTGTTTTTTTTTTTTAAATGAAGAATAAATAAGCAGAATCCTTAACTTAAATCTTACCTAGTGCATACTAGCTACTTCTCCTTGACTGAAAAAACCTTCCTCAACTACCTCTCCAATCACTGCTCAAGCCTCAACAAAATTGTTTTAGGTGGAGAAGCAGTTACAGGAAATCCTGCAGGATTCCTGTAGCAGCTGATCACCTTAAAAATCGTGCTCCAAAGGCAGTGTCAGTGCAGCCATAGATGTATAAGACATGCAAGGAGCCCAATCCTGATTGAAGATCACCAATACAAGGTAGTTGAGCCATCAATTCAGAAGCCACGGGTGCCAGAAATAGAAGTCCATGGACAGAATGCCAAAGTATGAGCATGCAACAGCATGGTAGCATGCAATTCTTGACTAATAGGTAAGTGACTAAACCCATTCCTCGGTTGCATGAGTATAATTTAAAAATTGCATGGACAAATGAGATGGTTGCGATTAAATAAGATCAGTGGCTAGTTAACTGGACACCCTCGTTGAGTTCAAACAATGCTCAGCGGGTGCACTCAGCATGTGTGTCCAATCAACTTGTAAGAATCTCAAAACAGGTAGTGGTGACATCCAAACATGAACGATGGAAATGATTGCGGGCAGGTGGCATGAAGTTTCATAATGGCATTGAAGTAGGGACCAAAGGTCCAGATGAGGGTAACGTACTCTTCCTACCACCTCATCTCCTCACCGTAACTCTCTCCCGTAAGCTTAAGTACACTGCAGCTGGCCACCTTCACCACCCTTGCTTTCATTTGTATCATCATGCTCTCGACTGCAACAAGATACCTACCACCTCTAAGGACTCAAAGTAGTCACAATCTGTTAGTTTTAGAACCCTTCCACTTATCGGGTTCTACAAGAGCATTATCAGACTCTATAGGAGCGGAAACACAGACCTACAGGAGCAATTCTATAGGAGTTCCAGTGAGCAGCATCGCATAGGAAAATTCAAGATTTTATGACAAATTCAAGCTCGAAGAGGTAAGATTTGTGTAGAACCTCTCTGCATTTCCGTCTCTACAAAGGGTGGTGTGATTTCTAGCGAGGTATTGAGTTGAAAACAAAGGAAAAGTGAGAACAGAGTCTGCCTATGTTTTAATATATATATATATATATATACAGTTTCTCCATTTACTCTTTTCAGTGAAATACTATCTCTTTCTCCTTCGTGGTATTCTCCTCTGTAAAAAGATGATGCAACACTAGAAAATTAAGCCTATAAAAAAGTGAACTTGCATTGGGTAGTCTACTTATTTTGTGAAAGGGAAAAAACACTGTCCTGTATACTCTCTGTTTTTTAAGATATTGTTTCCCTCTAACAAACCAAGAAGTGATGTAAGTTTAAGAATAGAGTTTGAAAGGAAGGAAAGTTGCATTTTGTT
The DNA here is from genome assembly GCA_000404065.3 of Pinus taeda. Taxonomy (NCBI): domain Eukaryota; kingdom Viridiplantae; phylum Streptophyta; class Pinopsida; order Pinales; family Pinaceae; genus Pinus; species Pinus taeda. The sequence continues at coordinate 16,206 of APFE031420188.1, forward strand.
TTTGTTAAAAAGGAAGAACATGAAAACTCTCTCTCTCTGGTTCTAAAAAGAAAACCTTAGTTGTTCCTCTATTTTCAGGTTTGAAACTTGTTTCCTTCCTCCTCACCTGAGACATTCTAGCAATATATGAACATCATGACGGGGGGTTTTATGAGAAAGGAGCCTCTGAATTCAACTAAGCTACATGAACACCCAAAAGTGGTAGCCCTCTTTACCATGGCAAATTGGATGCTTTTCTTTGAGAAGTTTCATGGGTATGATGAGGAAGTCATAGAAGAATTTGCACTATCTTTAAAACCTCACTCAAAAACCTATGCCACTGTCAGTTTCAGGGGTCCAGCCATAGAACTCACACCAGAATTCATCAACAGGGTCACCAGTCTCCCACTTGGGCTACCCTGGAGAAAGGAAGAAAAACCACTGGGTCAAGTTGCCAAGAAGACCTTTTTCCAGCCTAATGAACATCCTGTGGAGGACAAGAATGGCATCAAGAGGACAAGTATACCTTATCCATGGGGTGAGGTCAATTATCATATTACGAAATACATCTCCTATGAGGGAAGATCAACATAGTTTATGGGTACCATTTCAGGCTGTTACATGAACTAATATATGGCATGGACCTTCCTGCATCCAGAAAACTCAGTATTCCATATTTTCTCCTCCAATCCTTAATAGAATCTAGCACCAAATTAAAGGCAGGGGTTCCAGACCAATTGGCTCACCATGGACTAATTAAATTGCTAGTGGAGGATGCCCTCCACACTTTCACAATCCCCATAGCCTGGGAGATTTTCAGAAAAATGACTAAAGAGGATGATATAAAAACTCTCACCGATGACCTTATTCCATCTGAAAGTGAAGAGGAGGAACAAAAAGGGGAAGCTGAGAAAGAAATCCATGAAGAATAATAGAACAATTAATTGGAAGAAGAAGAACCCCACACAGAAAAAGAAGAAAACTGGATAGGAGAGGAGAAATATGACACCACCAAAGATGAGCCTAAAGCAGAGAAGAAGAAAGAATCAAAATTAAGAAAGGGTAAAACCATAGCAGAGAAAAATAAGAGGCCAAGAACTGAGAGGAAGAAGCCTAAGATAGTTCAAAAAAAGGTTGCCACAGGAAAAGCAGAAACTAAGCAAGCAGAGGAGCAAACAAAATTAGAGACAACAGAAGAAAAACCAGTAAAAACAGGAAAAATAGCAAAAGAAGAAGAAGAATCAAAGCAAGAAGAAGTGTCTCCTAAGACACTAGCAAGAGAGGCAGTGGTTTTTCTTGCTACACTTAGTACTCTAGCCAAGCCCAAAGGAAAAAGGAAGAGATAACCATCTATGTACTTCAAGGCTTGAAATAGCACTAGAATAAAGATGGGGAGGCCTCAACCACCTTCAAAGGAGCCCATCATCATTGAAGATGTCCCTACTACAACAAAGGAGGAATCTCCATCCAAAACCCCCATCACTTACAAAAGAGGAAGTCCTAATACCTCTACTTGGAAAGAAAGGATCAAACTTATGGACTCTAAAACAGTCCTACAGGAGGTGCAGACCGCTCTACAGGAGACATTGACAAAGCTCCAAGAGTGTTATAGACATATTTGGGCATTTCAACCCCAAACACATATGTCCATAAAACCAAGGGTTTCTAAGTCCCTAAAAGTGTTGTTTCATACCCTAAAGAAGCAAGGTCAGCTAATTACATCATCTCCCAGAAGTTCTCCATGAAAAACTACTTAGAACTGGTAAACGCTAAACCATACAGACTGCTCAGTGCTAAGGGTGCGATGCATCTCACCTACCACATGAAAAAAGTGTAATGCATACTGGAAAGCCCTTTTGTAGGGTGCGATGAGTGAGAGCAGACAAATGGCAAAGGCAGTTGGTTAGGTGGAAACCTAGAGAATCTTCTAGAAACTTCCCATTTGACACTTACCTCTCTGAATTTTCCCATGGATGAGTAAGAGATCATGAAATATCCAAGTGGAACCAAGAACTATCAGAGAGAGGACACTAATCAAAATCCCAGAAGCTGACTCACCCACTTGCAAACATCTATATATGGATCCCTCATCCTAGAGATCCAAAGGCTAGAATTTTGTATTTCGCAAGGAAGTGCTATTGGTTTCTCTGTGAAACATTGTATTGTTGGGTGATCTAAGCTTTTCATGAAGTGAAGAGGGATTTCATGCTGGGAGAATGGTGCTGGGTGAGACCAATGGGTTGTAATCCTCTCTTCTACTACCTCTATCAATAAAGCTATTTGAGTTTTCCTCCATATTCTTGTGTATCTCTGAATCTTGTATTGATATATGCATTTGTATGGTTAATATACATTTGATCCTATATTGTTTATGGTTATAGATCTCTATGCTTTGATGGTATCATGCTGCTTTGACTCTACAGGTATTCTTTGAAGTAGGAAAAGTGAGGAAGCAGTGGTGAAGTTCTGTCAAAGGGGAAAGGAAACGAGCAAGGAGCCAAGCAAAAGACTGAGGTTGGTACTCTCTACTTCTTTCTCATCTATATCTCATAAATGAAAATGCAAGTAACTTTAGTCCGTTTGCTTCTAAGATAGCTACCCGTCTTAGTGGGACTAGCAGCTCTAAATGGACACTAGTTTTCCTGATAACAAAATGGTGGCCATACTCGGGAGCGAATAGCTTATTTGCTTGTTTATATTTGTTTGCTTTATAAACTACAGACGGAGCGTGATGTTAAGAAAACTAGCCTTCAAACTGCATTTGCTATGCAAGTGCAAAGTAGATCAACGTTGCTTCAGTCTATCTCCGGGTTTTCTTTATAAACTGAACAACTAACTTGCAAACATCCTAAGTGCCCTGGTGGTGGCTCAAGTAACCTCATTAGATCAGCCCTTATGTTTTGTATTTACTGACTATCATTAGCTTAGCCTAAATCCCTGAACTAAGCTGCAAACTATGACCAAAAAATAAGCTAAAGTCTCATCCCTAGAGCATCGCACTGTCTCCTTTTGACAGTCTGGATGCATCGCACCTCCTGTGTGTTGTAGGTGAGATGCATCCCTGTTTCCCTGTGTTACAGGTGCGATGATCAGATAAGACTGTTTCTGCCTCCAGATTTTGGTTTTTCTTCATTCTCTTTAGCTTTATTTAGGAGTTTTGCTATTTGTGACCAGTATACCTCTGTTGAAACTCCCTTCCTTTGTATTATTCAGCCTCCATTGTACAAAGAACTGTGAATGTTTTTATGTATTTTTTTCCATTTACAGTTCTCTTTTGCAAATAGTAGCTTAATTGAACTATCTTCTTTCGATTTGAAAGTGTCACAAGTGTTGTTTTCAGTCAAAGAAAAGAGTCTTCTTCTTGTTGATAGTTGATTACAATTTTTCCATTGTATTTGATTTAAATTAATAGTATTCCAAGTGTTGAAATCAGTTTTCAAATTAAAGTTGAAAGTGTCACTCTTAGCCTTCCTTTCGTTTTTCAAATTCAAAATTGCAAAGTGTCGTCTTAGCCTTCCTTTCGTTTTTTGAATTCAAAATCACAAAGTGGTCTTCCTTTCGTTTTTTGAATTCGAAATCGCAAAGTGTCATCTTAGCCTTCCTCTCGTTTTTTGAATTCAAAATCGCAAAGTGCCATCTTAGTCTTCCTTTCGTTTTTTAAAAGAAAATTGTTATTACGGTCGCTTTGAAAGAAGAATAGTTCAGATCTGTACTTAGCATTCTTTTTGTCATTCACACATTAAGGAAGTGGAAACAAAATAGATGCATGTGCATTTTCATTTAGAATGCTTTGGAGATTGATAGGGTAGTGCATCTTAGTGAATGCTCTCTGCTCTATGTTGAAAGGATCTCGCTTTTGTTTCCTTAGTAGCTAGGATTTTCATGAAAAAAGAAAGTAAACGTCTGTTTATCATCTTAGATTGCATATTTAGGATTTTTATATCTACATCACACACTGAACCTTAAAGGCAAACTTCTTAAGAAAGATCAACTGTAAAATAAATTTCAATGAACATAGAAACACTTTGGAATCTAACGCACAACATTTAGAAGTCTAGGCTAGAGATGTATTCCAATGTCGTAAAGCTTGGTAACTATCGCTTTCATCGTAGGTTGGGTGATTCCTCCTCTTTGAGACAACAAGTGCCAGTACAGACTTGTGCTCCCACATACCATTGAGTATATATTGGGAGACCACAATAGGCTATATCCTTTATCCTTAGGAAGCTGTGTCTGCCACCCTATCGATCGTAATGCACTGAACACAACATTCAGTAAGATTGATTGTCGTACTGTAAAAAGTATTCTGTAGTTTTGCGATTGGTTTGGTAATCCCTCTATCTATATTTCCAGATTAGTCACTTTCATTCCTTTTCAGACACCTTAAAAGAAAAGGTCCATTTGAGTACTTGTCACTTCAGTCTCATTAAAAAACGAAGGTGACTAGAGTCATCTTGAGCTTTTTCTCGACTCTTAAAAATTGAAAAAGAAAGTTGTGTCAGAGCGTCAAAAAGTTCATTTAAATTCAGAATAAATTTCTCCCATTTTTATTTTGAGTTGATCAAGTAATCCACAATTGTGGAATAAAGTCAATTGTAACCCTATCGTTCGCAGAGACTAATGAGTCAACCATCTTTGACTCCGGAAACGAAACCATTCCGGGCAAAGCAAACTTGTTTAACTAGGTCAAAGTCTCTTGGTTTGTTTGAAACTTGTGTTTCAACATCCTCAGAGACTCCGGTTACTCCAACTATTTCTGGTATCCCTGCCTCTACAGAAGAGGTTCCGCAGTTACAAGAGGACCTTAGGACTGATCCTAGTGTAACGGTAAACACTTCTATTCCTGAACTAGCTCCATCTAGGGTTGATTCGGAAGGTGTTGGCCCTCCAATACCTGCCGTTGCAAAGTCTATACCTTCTTCGCCACCATAAATATTTTATGGACCTAACAGTCTACCTCTTCCACTTGGATTGATTACTATAGAAGAAATTACTGAGGATCTTCCATCCAGTACTCCATTGCATTATGGAACTGGGATCCATCTATATCCTTCTACTTCAGAAGATAGTCTGCCTTCATCGTAAGTTCCTGTATAATTGTTAGGAAGTCTTTTGGATAGACTCGATATGTATGGACTACCATCGACATCTAGGAATGTGCCCTCCAATACAGTAGTAGCAGAACCACTTGCCGCCACTCCAAAAATTTTCTCTGGTATACCATTTGTCCCAGCTAGCTCTCAACCGCTAGAGGAATTCTACCGAGGGACTGTTTCAATAATATGGTCTGTTCCCATTTGTTCATCCGGAATAATATCTGGAATTTCTTATGTTGAGTCACAGCAAATTGATCCTTCGCAACAGTATCAATTTGGGCAATCTAGTCTCTAGAGGCCAATCTTTCCTTTGAACACTGGATTGCCGCCATATGGGGGGTAGTATGCCCTTTCATTATTCCCTTCGGGAGAATAACCATATGAGATTTCACAACAGAATTCAGGTCAAGCTGGAATGACATCGAGTGGTTGGGTACCAATACTGCCTCAACAGCCAAGAGTTGTACATTCAACGCAACCTAGTCTACCTGTGTCAAATATCCCCACTACACCGGCTATTGTGATGGTGTCACAAGTACAAGCGTTCCCTGTTGTATGTCAACCTCAAGTTTCTCAGGTCATAATACAACAACCTCTTGTCTCCATGACACAACCACAATTGCCGATTAGTGGCTCCTTAATTGGAGTGACTCAAGCTCAAATGGGTACTATTACCCCTCATCTTGGTCAGATAGCTAGTATTGGACAACAACAAATGGCTTCACAACCATGGCTGGTACAATGTCAACAACCGTAATTCCAAAAAGCTTACCAAGGACCTGAGTAACAAAGCTTTAAGGGTAATGGGAAGCCATATATTCAAAATGGTCACCATCAATCATATCATAATGGTTATGCCCATCAACCTTATCAAAGTTATGAGCATCAGATACATTATGTGGGTATGCAAAGACCCACTATTCAGGTGATCCCATCTTATCCTGGGCATGCTTCACCGAACGTGAATCAACAATTGCCCTTCATAGCAACTTTAGAATTACCATATCTGAATCAGCTAACAAATGATCTAATTGCTTATGCCCCTTGGTGGCCGACGATTCCTCATAAAATTTCGTCAGATATTCCTAAATTCAATGGAAATGTGGGTGAATATCTGTCGAATCATGTGATGACCTTCCATCTGTGGTGTTCATCGAACACTCTCAATGATGATTTGATTAGGCTTCACCTTTTTCAGCAAATGTTAACTGGTCCGACAGCAAAGTGGTACATCAAATTTCCTAGATCTTCGTTCGATAACTTCAATGCCCTTGCCACCACCTTTTTAACCCATTTTAAGTTACTCATAAGGTATGAAACAAGAATGGAGCCTTTTACCAATTTTAAGCAAACGACAGCCACTCACATAGTTGATCATATTCATGAGTTGCGGCGTCGTCATCGAATGGTAAAAACATATGTTCCTGATCAGCTCCTAGCTAAATGGTGTATTAAGTCATTGTTACCTTCTATTACTGAAGATGTAGCCAAAGGGGGGGTTGTCACAGAATAGCAAGTCATCACTCGTGCGCAATATCTAGACTTGATCTATACTCAGTTTGGCATGCTCTATGATAAAATCCCTGATGCTCCTAGACTAGAGTTTTCCATTCCTCCTCCTCCTAAATCAAACAAATACTTTCATGCCGGTGATGGTGTGATAGGTACAACAAGCACAAAAACCACAAATCCTACATCTGAGAAAGCCCACACAGTTTCCAGTGAAAATGAAAATTAAGAACTTCTTTCCTCGGAGGTTAATGCCATGTCGACCGAGAAGGGAAAAGAACCAAAGCAACTAGGGGGCAAGAAGAAAAGGAAAAGAAAAAAGAAGAAATAGGACAATTCGTCTCCTGAAAAATATTCTAAAAACCCTTATGGGAAAAAGAAACCTCCTTCACCATGCCAAATATGTGATGAGGATCATTGGATGAGAGATTGTCCACATAAAGTTGCGATTAAGAAGTTCTTCAGAAACTCAAAAACCTCAGTGGTATTGACTAATCCATTTCCAAACCCAGAAACCAATATGGATGCTAGCGACAATGCTTCCCTATCCCAAGTGCTTATGTTGTCCATTTCAAAACAAAAAAAAATGATGCTTTGATATCAACAAGGAATAAATATTACGAGAATACACAGTTGTCAAACAACAAGGCTACTAATCAACCTAGTAGTTCGACAACAACTTTGACTGAAGTTGTGTCACCCATCATTCCTGAACTAACGATAAAGTTGCTAAAGTGATTAGTACACAAATCAACATTTAATCCTCATTCCAGAGCAGCACAAAATTATAATATAGTAGAGGACCTAACCCAATTGTTTTCCGCTATGTTGACACTTGAAGTACTGCAAAACTGCCCCTCCCAAAAGCAAGCTCTATTATCAGCAATAGGTGGGATTGACCCAGTGGATTCCAATCTTGTGGCCTTTAATCATAAAGGATATGAGCCTTAGTTACTAGCTCAACTCGCTTTCCTCATTCAAGTCAAAGCCCTCAGCAAAATAGTTCATCGAACAATTATTGATGGGGGGCATCTACCTGCATTGTGTCAATGAGTTTCTGGAAAACTTTAGGATCACCACCCTTGTCAAGATCATTAGCGACATTAAAATCATTTGATGCATGAACATACACCCCATATGGGATTTTAAGTAACTTGCAAATTGAACTTGATGTTGAAGTTATCGATGGAAATCTCGATTACAACATCCTACTAGGAAGGCCATGGATTTATGCTATGGCTGCAGTTGTGTCAACATACTTTAGAAAGATTGCATTTCCTTTTCAAGGAGGAATTACAATAATTGATCAACAAACCTTCCTCCCCAACAGTTCACAAGTTACGGGAAGCATTCCAATGATCCATGGAAGTTCTCAATCGCTTCAAAATATTGGAGTAGGTCTGCTAAAAGATCCTTCCTTAATGGGCACATTTACCCTCCCACCTCCAAGTAATTTGGAGGAAGTGGCCGCAGTGGAAACCTGTCATATGATATCTTCTACATCATCAAAGATTAAGAAGAACTCTGACCATTTTAATAGTGTGGATCATCATGAGCTATTGCCCCCAAGCCCTACCATACCTACATCATCTAACAATCAATTCAGTGATGTTGTACATTATGTACTAGGGGAAATGGAACTAGATCTTTCCTTCATGACCCCTTATGAGTTGTGATCAAAGGTCGCCTGAGGATGGTTCTTATCTTGTGTTTACCTCATTAAAAAATGAAACGAGGATTTATGAGGATAGTTCTTTTACTGTGTCAACCTCACTAAAAAATGAAACAACTCCCTTTCCAAATCGAGTCTTTGATTATGATCTTGTAAAATCCAAGTCGAGTCTTTCAAAGATCTCGAAGGTAAACCTTCATTCTAACCACTGTGTTGAATGCAATGAAGCTTGGGGGGCATGCACCTCGATTTGCATCATCATGCTCAGGGCATGTGAACTTATAACAAGCATAGGTTTTTTCATTTTAAGCTTGTGTAAACATGAAACCAAAAATGAGTAGTTTTACACGAAGTTCAAGCTCGTTAAAAAAATAAACCTAGCGATGAGCACATGTTCCACCAGAGTTTAAGCTCATTAAAAAATGAACCCAACTTCAGTAAATAACCATTATGATCGCATAATTATCAGCTTTTGAACCTTGGTCATGTTCTTACCATCACCTCCACTCTTTTTTAGTCGATCATACGCCTCCATTTGATTGTTTACCCCTTTTGAGGAACAACTGCGATGAGTGATTCTATTAGCCATCTTATTTACACTGTCGTGATTGAAAAAGTTCCAAAACTTACCTAGAACAAGATGCTACCCGAAAATATCACTTGTTCCTCAAAAAACGAGTCTCCTTTAAGCTCTTTTCACCTGACTCATAAAATATGAAACAATTGGCGAGCAATTGGCCTCTTCAGCTCATTAAAGTGATTGGAAGTTCTATCCCTCCTCTAGATTTTAATCTTTTTGGACCTGAGGGATCATTACACAAAAAGATCAAGCGTTTGTCTTATTCGGCTCATTAAAACTATCAAAAAGTCATCCCTTTCGTATTATTTTATGCTCTTCTGGACTTAAAGGATCACATTACGAAAAAGGAATATTAGAGTTTCCTTTCTGTCTCTTTTCAGACTCTCTAAAATTAAAAAAGGACCAAGTTACCTTTGTCGTTAAAATCGTTAAAACAATAGCGAAAAACTTGTTGATGCAGACAAGAGCAAGTTTCACTATCGCTAGGCTCATTAAAACATAGCGACAGGTTTGTCCAAAAGGAAAATTATAGAACAAGCATATGTTATCCTCCTCAAGCTTGACAAAAATAAAGAGGTACTAGTCAGAAATGGATGGGCAAAAATTGGGAAGAAAACTTGAAGAAACTTTATTGGTAGCAGGTTACTTCTGAACATGACACTTTCACTCCATCACCATGATTGAGTCAGGTTGGGTTATTCCATTCACCGGTCATATCAACATTGGGCCTCCGTACCATCCATTTTTGGGGTTAACGCTACCAATCCATTTCAGTGTCGCTGATATGTTCAAGAGAAGTTGCTTAGAGAATTCACCAACCCAGCTTATGTCTCATCCGCTGCAATACCTTCACACTTCATTCTTTCATGACCGCCACCCTGAACCTTGTATCATCAGATCGTTTTCACCTCCACAAAATCATTCACTTTGTTTCGTGTTGTAGATGTGGGATTCATTAAGGCCCTCCTACGATGGGTCACTTCTTGTCGACATTAGCTCATTATCCAAGAAGTCGACTTAGGAACAACTTTTTCAGTACTTTGAAGCTTGCATGCCTCAATGACAAGTTTCTCACTTCCGGTGACAGGTTTACATCAATGGCCTTCGACCGAAAGATTTTGCGTGGTGTTAGACATCAACTCATGTATTCACACCACATGAATTGTACTGCAGTACCTTGAGGGCCATCATCATCATCGGTGATTCCACTCACGCCTGTTAATGGCTTACATCATTGGCTGGTAATCAGGTGATGTCTTTCCATGTTCGACATCAGAACATCTTTTCACATGGAGTGACTTTTACTTCGAGCAAAGATTGAACGATTTTTGAAGACCCCGAATCTAGTTTCATCCATCCGGGCTGTGATATATTTAGGAAAATAAAGACTTCAAATGTACATCATTTCTGCACAGATAATAATCCAAGCCAAAGGATGATGGCTCTACCATAATCATCAGTCTGCCACATAGACGGTTATCTGTCCTATGTACACAAAAATGAACTTATAAAGTTGAGCATGGGAATGCCCGCCTCAGCTAGATCATGAAAATATTATGAAAATAATGTATTGTATTTTATCTTATTATAGGTCATCTTCCAGTTCGAAAAACCTTGGATCCTCATGATAAATCATTTCACCCGAAATCAGAAGATTTACGACGTCATGCTTTACGTGGCAACTGTTATAGACATATTTGGGCACTGCAACCCCAATCACATATGTCCATAAAACCAAGGGCTTATAAGTCCCTAAAAGTGTTGTTTCATACCCTAAAGAAGCAAGGTCAGCTGATTACATCATCTCCCAGAAGTTCTCCATGAAAAGCTACTCAAAACTGGTCAAAATTGGACCACACAGACTACTTAGTGCTAAGGGTGTGATGCATCTCACCTGCCACATGCAAAAGGTGTGATTCTTACTGGAAAGCCCTTCTGTAGGGTGGGACGAGTGAGAGCAAACAAATGGCAGAGGCAGTTGGCTAGGTGGAAACCCAAAGAATCCTCTAGAAATTGCACATTTGACACTTGCCTCTCTAAATTTTCCCAGGGATGAGTAAGAGATCATGAAATCTCCAAGTGGAACCAAGAACTATTAGAGAGAGGACACTAATCAAATCCTAGAAGCTAACTCACCCACCTACAAACATCTATATGTGGATCCCTCATCCTAGAGATCCAAAGGCTAGAATTTTGTATTTCGCAAGGAAGTGTTGTTGGTTTCTCTGTGCAACGTTGTATTGTTGGGTGATCTAAGCTTTTGATGAGGTGAAGATGGAATTCATGCTAGGAGGATGGAATTGGGTCAGACCAATGGGTTGTAATCCTCTCTTCTACCACCTCTATCAATAAAGATATTTGAGTTTTCCTCCATATTCTTGTGTATCTCTGAATCTTGTATTGATATATGCATTTGTATGGTTAATATAAATTTGATCCTATATTGTTTATGGCTATAGATCTCTATGCTTTGATGGTATCATGCTGCTTTGACTCTATAGGTGTTCTTTGAAGTGGGACAAGTGAGGAAGCAGTGGTGAAGTTCTGTCAAAGGGGAAAGGAAACAAGAAAGGAGCCATGTGAAAGACTGAGGTTGGTACTCTCTGCTTCTTTCTCATCTTTCTCTCATAAAGGAAAATGCAAGTAACTTTACTTTGTTTGTTTCTAAGATAGCTACCCATCTTAGTGGGACTAGTAGCTCTGAATGGACACTAGTTTTCCCAATAACAAAGAGACTGAAAAACTTGAAAAAAAGGCAAAAGAAAAAACCAAGGAGGATTACAAGGCAAAAGAGATACCAGAGCCTGGACCTCAACCTAAGTTAAGCTCTTACTACAACCTTTTGGAAGGGGGGGAAATCATCCCACAAAATTTTGCAGTACCTCTTTTCTTTGAGCTCGAAAAGGAAAGAGTAAGGACCCATACATGGATGCAGATTGTGAAATTGAGAGGGGTATAAGACATTGGGCACATGGAAAACAAATTGAGGGAAATTGGCAAAGAATTGATTATGGTCAGGCATATAGAAAGCATCAGAAGAGCTCAATTAGAGGCAGAAAATGAAATGTTAAAGAAGTAGCTGCAAGAAAGGGAACCCCGGGGAGGAAATGAGCTATCAATCTTAAAAAGACAACAACAAGAAGAGGAACCCCAAGCAAATAGTGAGACATTAATAAGACAACAACAGGAAAGGGAATCCCAGGCAAAAAATGAGATGTTGACCTTAAGAAGGCAGCTACAGGAAAGGGAATCCCAATTAGCCGGCATGATTAGCTCGGCTATGGAGGCATTACATTGTAGGCAGCTAGCCAAATCATATGCAGTGTACCTTAAGGATCAGTGGCTCTAATTTCATATCAAGACACTGTCCCAGAGGGGCACAATAGCTTTTTAGGATTATGGCCAATTCATGAATCTATGTGATCACAGTTCAGCTGAGGACAAAGCGAAGTTGGTAGAGTTTTACTTGCACAACATGGCCCTTACTAATATGAACCTATGGGATCCCAATGTTGTGTTAGGAGACTTGCAGCTGATGGCCATGGCATCTTCGATGAGCCATGAAGAGAAAAGCGCAGCAAAAATCTTAAAAATGATGGAAAAAGAGTTGAATGAACCCCTAATGGTTAAAGAAGAACCAGTAGACCCCATGGCTCTAATATATGCCCACCAACACCTTGTAGCCAATCCTCAAAGTGTCTCCAAATATGTTGATAAGCAAGCCCAGGCTATTTCACATTTCAAGGACATGGAGAGATTGTTTGGAGATGATTTCATTCATGCCTGCATGAGAAGGTGGAACACACTGCCACACAACCTACAGATCAGGGAGTATCACTCCCCAAATAGGAGGAGGGAAGCCATGAGGAGAGCGCCACTATATAAGCACTTTATGCAAAGTTTGAAGGCCAATTGGATTGGCCTCAAATTCAGTCCTCCACTACTACTAGGACTGCTGGAAGGAGTAAAAGAGGAGGAAGAACAAAAACAGTGGGAAGAGGTGGATAGAAAGGTAGGATTCCATGATAAAGAGGAAGGTATCACATCAGAAGCATGGGATGTCAGGGAATCTATCAGAGCCATCAAGGACGAAAAGTTATACTAGTTGCTCAGAGGATGAGCAACCCATTCAGTAGGGGGTGATGATAAGCCCCAGAAATGGGTAATTATATGAGCTCATTTTTCCTCTTAATTCGACTTAATCCACAATTCTCATTATTTTATTGCATGTTTTTGAATATATTTATGCTAATAGAGTGAATTGAGTTAGTCATTTTTCCATATAGTTTGATGTGTCCTTTATGCAAATTTTTTGGTCAATTTTGGACAAAGTCAAGGCATTGATGAGAAAATGGCAGCAAATACTTGAGGGAAATAGGGAAGAGGATTTGGAGGGGGGTGTCTCCTTCATTTATGACCCCTTTCCTCGTATCCTTCATCAGCAACTCAAAGCACAAAGGTCCACATTCCAAGGGGCAGCTAAGCAAGTAAAGAAGGACCATTGTTTATCTCCAGTTTTGAGAAGTCGAGCTCCTTGATTTTAGGAGTACCGTTGGAGGACGCCATATGCATAAATAAGGGGGCTTAGAGCCTCAGTAGGTTAGCTAGTTTTTAATCAAATTTTCACATTTTTTTGCAACACTTGTTCAACTCATTTTCGAGTTCCTTTCTGAGAACAATTTATGTAATGTGATTTCTATTTTTGATAATGGAGATGAAACAATTTTTGAGCCAGCACTAATCTCTTTCAGAGGGTTGGAGCTCTTGGATTAGGGCCCAACCCAAGCTTCCCAACACCTCTTTCTTTGTACTTATATGTTTTTACTTCAGTTCATGAGTTAATTTTTGTTAAATAGATTCATTTTAAATTGTTTAGACCAGGTCTCTTTTGATGATTTGCATAGCTATTTTTGTTTTAGTTGCTCAAGTAGGTTAATGTAGTGATAGACTAAGATTCAAAAAGGCCAATGGAAAGCCCTGGTCTCCTTTCTCCCTTTCTGGGACTATGATTCGAGGTCAAGGCACTACTGCTGCCATCAAAAACACAGTTTTTCTCTCTCATGCAATTTCTAGTGTGATGACTTGATTTGGAAAGATTAATGTCTTCCTTCAAATTCAATTGCCTAGATCATTTCCTATTATTTTACAATAGATCTCTCCGCATGCTTTTCTGTTCAAAATTTACTGTTTAGCATTTTCTATTTGTAGGTCAGAAATTAGGTCAAGCTATAGAAATTCCTATTTTCATGGTATAGTTAGTCCTTTCTTTGATAATTTTTTGTAAGTAGATGTGTAGATCTCTTGCAGGACACCTTAGCTCACCATACATCCATAAAGCAACTAGCACCAACTCACTTTCTTGCAAGACACCTTAGCTCACCATACATCCATAAAGCAACTAGCACCAAGTCACTTCTCACATATTTCCCAAGCCATTCGCAACATTTTGCCAATCTGCCCTAATTTCTGCGTTTTCTCCATAAGCTGCCCTCTTGCCATTTGAAAAAATTCAACCATCATGTTCCCTCTTGATCTTACGTGACAAGCTCCAGACACCTCAACACCTTCATCTAGCCTTCAATTACCCTTTCCCATAATTTTTCCACCTTCAAAACCTCCAAAAATAACTCTCGGCCTCCTCTTGTAGATCCTCCTATAGATCCTCTGCAACCTCCTATAGAATTTCCTGTGAGTGGTCTTTCAAAATCCGATTACAATGGAAGTCTTCAGAGGGGTACTAAGGGCTTCCTAGGACCTTTCCACACCTTCCTCCACCTCTACAAAAACCAAGTCCATATTCCTTCACCACCAAACCTTTGCACAATCACAACCAGATAAATTACAAGCATAATAATTTCACATAAAAACACTCAAAAGCACAAAAAGATGTTTCCTTCTCATTTATTTTCAGAAGTAGCTTGAATAAACATAATTTACCTTTTTCAGTAGTCAATGGCACTCTTCGCATCAATTTCTATCTCTTTTTCTGCAAAAGTAGGGTTAGTTGGATAAATTAGGGTTTGCTAGGGTTTGCGTTACATTTCAGTTTTCCTTCCCTTTCTAGAAATAGAATAGCCTCCATAGAGTTAGCTTTCTTTCATCATAGTTAAAATCTTCTTCTAAGAATTCATAGAAGTTGATTTAAGCTCCTAGTGATGTTGTGCCAGCTGACCAAGTGACAACCTGCAGTAAGAGCTACTACTTGTGCATACAACACCGTCTCTTCCAAGTTTGTTACAAACTGTCGGGTTGATAAAAGTAAAGTAGGAAGCCCAAGGAGTTGCAACATTATTGTTGCAATACTGGTGCTCACTAGTTTCCACCCGATGGAGGAATATTAGCCATGTCTATGATAGAGATGTTTTGGTTGAGGGTTTCTTCATTAGGATTTTCCAAATCAGGCCAGGGTTTTCCTTCAGAAGGGGAACCCTCAGGAATTTCTTCCCAAGGAGAGTCGATACTCTACAAAGAATCAAGCACAATATCTTCAAGAGAAGGGGCTATAGATTTCACTTCGTTTATGTGATATACCCTTGGCTATATTTTTGTTGTCGGAGGTAAAGACTAAAAGATAGGGAGCTATGATAGGGAACGAGCGTAAGCCCGAGTAAGTCTTCTGACTGGTTGCTCCTGAGTGACAAGATACTCCCATAGTGTCTCTTCTTCGAAATGAGGCTTTTCCGAATGAGAGGAAGGGTCTTTTTGACCTTCATAATCCATGTATTGCTCTTTTTTAATCAATGTGTGGCATTTATAGATGAAATCTTGAAAAGATGTGGATGATGGTTCAAGCCCTCCTTCTAGCACCAATTTGTTGACATGGCAAATTTTTGCTATACCAACAAGGGGAACTAACTCAATCACAAGCCCCAATTAGACCTACTTTCGTTTGGAATGGCTAGTTCCAATGGGTTTTAAGGGACCCCGTAAACTGTTAAATGAGTTGAAAGATGGATTTTGAGAAGAATGCTTCAATTAATTCAAAAAAATTAAAACTGCTAACCACTATTTATTAAATCTTATCTACACTTCCTCTAACTACTCTATTCTATGTCTTGACTATCCTAATCTATCCTGCTGGAGCATGACAAAGAGAGGTTAAACATCATATATGAATTCCAAGTCTAAATGAATCAATTACTGGTTCATATAAGAACAAGGTTGCATCAATACTTAATTACATTCCAATCATTCATTATGGAATGCACATTCCATTTGATGGAAGAGAAGCTTGCAACTAATGTCCAACAGAGTTTTGAGTCAGAAACCTATCATGATTTAACCATGATATTGAATCATATTCAAATAACCAAGCATAACCATGAACAGTGAGTCATCAATATGCACAAATAAAATATACACTTGCATTTATACTAGCGACAACGTTCTGATCAAAACACATCATAAAAGAGGAAAATCAATCTAAAACATTGGCTCTGTATTGAGCTAAATAGTCTCCTTTTATTCGCAATAATCAAGTTGTTCTTCCCAAAACCAAAAAGCCCTATTCTCATCTTCGGAGCTAATACTTATGCAAAAGCCCATGACTCTCGATCTTCCCTGCCTCTTCATCTACCCCCACTGTTTTTGATATACAAATCGAGTATACAGAGATATGATCGTCAACATAATCGATGACATGTAGAAATCATATCTATTGGAGCACTTCACTTCCTGAGGAAGTGGAAAGATGTTGATAAAAAGGGTGACTGTGTGTTGCCACCCCATGATGAAAACCGGGACAACTTTGCTTTCAGAATGCAGAGGCAACGCATGGGATTCCGACCTAGAACACCTAAGGTCAGATCTTTAAACACAATGCTTTTGCATACATGACTCTTCAAATCCACTCCTACGTCCTTTACTTCTCGCCTACAGAGATAGTTATCATTAGCTTCATGACTGTGAACAATATAAAAGAAATGTTCAAACTAAACATAAACACTGCCTTCATTAACTCTTATAAAACTATGAGGAACAAGTGTGAAAGAAAAGGATTTACACATAAAACACACATAACACACAATTTTCACACTTAATCCATAGGCTTGGCATGGTTTTTGAGAGCTTCACTTAATCGCAATCGGGTATCGGCCCCTCCACGGGTCGCAGTACCAATGCCTTCCACTTCCCTGATGTGCGATTACACTATCAAGACTCCATAGGCACGCCTTTTACACTAAAAACCCGCTCCCTTCGTTATATCGTGAATTTTGGAAAGAAATGGGAATACAAAGAAAATCCCGCTCCGATCACTTAGGTCGGACCTCAAATTTTATGTATCGAGGCCTATAAATATCGTCGGGTCGGGCATATCGCATATCGCAATATGCACAAGCTTGGGGCTCCAGCGATTGCGATGTGCAATATGGCCCTGAACGTAAAAACATATATATCATATTTGATAAGCTCAGCGGGTCTGCCATATCACGTGCACGTTGTGTATAAGGCCCGGGCTCCGCCGATATGCAATATGCGATATGGCCCCGGACCCGTCATACGTATGTATTATGGTTAATAGTGTCGTTGGGTCTGGAGTATAGTGGCGCACCTTATATATATAAGCCTTAGACCTTGGTTGATTGCAATATGCGATGGGGCTTCAGACCCGACATATATATGAAGTATGGTTAATAGTGTCGTCAAGTTTGATGCCTTATGGTATGTGTTATGTGCCAAGGTTGAGTGCAATAAGCGAAAAAGGGATGATTTATGAATGTTTGTGAAGTCTTTCGTTGCATAGAGTTAAAATGGAAATGAGGTGTGATAGGAGGTTTTGTGTGTTAAGTACACAAATGACTATAGTGAGGGTGGGGGTGATTATGCTTGTGGGCATAAATGTACTATGGATGCTTATGAGGATTTGAAAAGTCTTGGTGAAGGGAATGAATGAAGGGCTAGGCTAGGTCATGAATGAACTATGCAACAGAGATTTATTCAAGGGGCTCAACCATTAGGAATTGAAAATCTGACTTGTCATAGAGTTAAAATCACTAGGATGAAACATAACATTCGGAGAGATAAATATCAAACTTGTAGGGGACCCATTCAAAAATTTCTACTAGGGAAAGTTTTAATAGGGTGTTGGTTATGGCCACAATAGGTGGGAAGATTTCAATCAGCTCATAAAAAATCCCATTTGTTGGCTATAAAAAGAATTCTTAGATACCTAAAAGGAACTCCTAATTTTGGTCTTTGGTACCCTAAGAGCTCAACTCTTACTTTGACTGCATACACCAATGCTGATTGGGCTAGAAGTGTCGATGATCGGAAAAGTACTAGTGGAAATGCATTCTTCCTAGGAGACTATTTAGTATCTTGGCTCAACAAGAAACAGACATCCATATCACTATCTAGAGATGAAGCCGAGTATATAGCTACCATAGATTGTTGTACTCAAATACTATGGATGAAGGAAGCTCTAAAATATGTCAACATAGGTACAAATCAACCAATTACCATCTATTGTGATAACACAAGTGCGATTAGGCTCAGCAAAAATCTAGTGATGCACTCAAAGACCAAACAAATACCTATCAAGTATCATTTCCTTCATGAACAAGTAGCTGAATAGAATATCATCTTGGAATATATCAATACTAAGGCGCAGATAGTTGATATTTTTACAAAACCTCTTCCTCAAGAAGCATTTGAACATCTTCATCAAAACATGGGGGTTATCTCTTTAGCATCAGTTAAGTTTATTCATAAATATGTTGTAGGATAGGGGAAGCAGTTCGACAAGGGGAGTCCTTGTACACTCCTTCGCCACTGATGTCAAAGGGGGAGAGAAGAAGAATATTGCCATCAATGACAAAGGGGGAGATTGTTGATCTAGATTGTCATTAATGTCAATATGAAGCAAAGGAGCTATCAGAGTAGAGCTATCAAAGTAGAGAAGAGAAGCAAGTGTAAGAGTGTAATATTGAGGATGAGACACATTGGAGGAGCCATATTGGGAGTATCACATGTAATGTATGCCCAAGAAGAAACGAGAGGAAGAATTCACCAAAAGAAGAAAAGAGGAATCATAATGGGTCTTTGAATCCGGTTAAAGAATCAAAGTGAAGCTCAGAGAGAATTAGTGATGTATGAATTCAAAAAAGGCAGGCTTAGAGAGAGTTGAGTAGCGGAAAAGTGAAAGGACAAAACCCTAAAGAAAACCTGAAACCATAGGAAAAACACTGAAGAAATGAATAAAAGTCAAAAAGAGGAGATAGATGAAGATTGAATGCACAAGAACTATTAGATCTCAAAAATCAACGGACAAGGTCGAAGGAAATGATCGGCCAAGATTAAATCATGCAGATTGGTGTCAAGAAATGAATGGTGGAGATTGATTTAAGCAGTAGCAGTAGAGGAATCCAGAGAAGGCGTCGCACCCATAAATGGTAGAATATCTACATCATCGGCTACAAACAAGCTCGGGCATTAGTCAACTAAGGAAGGCGGATTTAAAGCTATAAGTGGGATTTTGGGCGGATGCAAAATGGTAAGTGGTATTTAGAGGAGAGCACCCAATTCCATTCAATTGTTGACGTGCAGAAACTAGATGAGAGAGAAAAACTGCTCATTTCAGGAGGGTAACTCTTGTGCAAGTAGTCCACTTGAAATTGCTATAGACTGTTGGATTTTAGGGGTTGAAATCTATGGTGGAGAATGAACCTGATAAAGGTAGAACTTGGAAACTGTGTCCGAGCGGGTTACGTCATCACCGTTGTAATACGCCCAAATGCTATATCGCATCCACCATATCAGAGGTTATGCATCACAAGATAGAAATGAATGGCACACTATAAACTGCAATTGCGATACATATACAGACTCGATGGAATTATTAAAAACAACTTAAAATCATATCGCATCCAGTAGGGGCAATCGGCAATTGGCCATTGGCGATGTTATAGGCACGATGTATAAAAGACATCCAAAAACTTGCGATTGCAATTGAGATAATGACATGGCTAGTGGGACCACCCATTATATATTTCTAACTATGTTAATAGGGCATCGGCTAGGTTACGATTGCGATTGCGGGATTATTAATGTATATTGTATGAATATTAAAAAAACGGAGCCTCTTTGATATTTTGTTCAATATGGAACATTATTTTAATTTGGCCTCTCTTCCACATTAATGTGTCCTGTGAGTATTGATGGATTCAAAGAGACAGAGGAAGCTAAAGAGTGAGTGCAGAGGAAGCTAGAAGATCAAGCGAGCATTGAGGAATCCGAAGCTCAAGTGAGCAAGGAGGAAGCCAAAGGTTAGGTGTATCAAGAATATAAAACAGAGAACAAGGAAAGTTTAGTGTTGTTGGTGAACTGTAGAAGTGGAAGGAACAAGAGGATAGAAGTGAGTCATAGGTCCAGCAGGGTTGGGAGCAAAGAATTACAACCGAACAGATCTAGACAGTTTACAGCAGAGGGTTGGAGCCCTTGAGGTTGGTGCCTCAGAACTGAAAGGATTGGTGTCCTGGGAGTTGGTGCTCTGGAGGTTGGAGCCTGACAAAGAGTGCACTAACTTGCCAAGCACTAACTTGCACTCTTTGTGAGGCTCCAATCTCCAGAGCACCAACTCCCAGGACACAATCTTTCAGTTTTGGGTTGGTATAATATATATTTATAATATATATATATATAATATATATATATATCTATTATATAATATATTGTACTTGATTATTGCAAGTCACATAATAAAAGCATTTATTCCTATTATCTATTTCTGTGTTCCAAATATAAATGTTTTTAACTGATAAAATAATGATTGAAAAGAAATACTGATTCACCCCCCCTCTCACTTCTTACCTGTCATGATGGGCCTTGTGGAGGTCACTTTGCAGCAAAGAGGACAACATTCAAAGTGTTACAAGTAGGCTATTATTGGCCCACTCTTCATCAGGATGTGAAAAAATACACTATTCAGTGTGATCAGTGCCAGAGGATGGTAAGGCCTACTCCAAGAGATGA
>APFE031420188.1:37021-171858 GCA_000404065.3 Pinus taeda
ATATATATATATATATATATATTACTTGATTTATTACAAAGATCACATTAATAAAAGCATCTATTCCTATTATCTATTTCTGTGTTCCAAATATAAATGTTTTTAACTGATAAAATAATGATTGAAAAGAAATACTGATTCACCCCCCCTCTCACTTCTTACCTGTCATGATGGGCCTTGTGGAGGTCACTTTGCAGCAAAGAGGACAACATTCAAAGTGTTACAAGTAGGCTATTATTGGCCCACTCTTCATCAGGATGTGAAAAAATACACTATTCAGTGTGATCAGTGCCAGAGGATGGTAAGGCCTACTCCAAGAGATGAACTACCTCTACAACCGCAAGTGACTTTCGAGCCATTTGAAAAGTGGGGCATGGACTTCATTGATCCTATTGACCCTCCTTCAAAGAAAAAATATGACATTATTGTGTGCACTGGTTATTTGACTAAGTGGGTTGAAACCAAGGTAATTAAGGCAGCAATAGAAGAGAAGGTGTTTGAGTTCCTAAGGGAGAATGTATTCTACAAATTTTGATACCCTAGAGAGCTGGTCATAGATCAAGGTAGCCAGTTCACCTCCAACATGATCGAAGACTTTCTCAACCATCACAAGATCAAGCATAGGACCTCCACTCCCTATCATCCATAAGCTAATGGGCAAGTGGAGGTGACCAACAAACCACTGGTGGGCATCTTAACCAAGGTGGTGAGCAACAGTAGGAAGGATTGGGCAGAAAGGCTAGTTGAGGCCACCTAACCTATAATAGCACATGGATGACCACCACTGGATTCACACCCTATGAGCTGGTCTATGGGAAAAAGGCGTTGTTTCCATTCAATTTGATTATAACACCTTAAGGATGGCAGCCCAACTAGATTTGGATCTCAGCACTGTACAAAAAGAGAGATTGTTCCAATTGAATGGTTTGGATTAATTCAAAGTGTAGGCCCTCCTACATACAGATGCAATTCAACTTCAAAGGAAGATCTAGCATTATAAAAATATCAAGGAGAAGAAATTTCAGGAAGGCGTTTGGGCATTATTATATGATTCTAGGTATAAGGACTTCAAGGGGAAATTAAGGACAAGATGGCTCGGACCTTATGTTCGGGAAAGACGCTATGATAACAGTTCACTACAAGTTAGAACCATAGATGAAGAAGCCATTCCTTTGCTTGTTAATGGACACCAATTGAAAATGTACAAGAGACCTTTATCAAAACAAGAGTTCATTGATGATATCAATAAAATAGTGATGATAGTGGAGCAAGTTCTAGATCCTCCCTCATCAAATCACTGAGGAAAAAATAAAAATAATAAGGACTCAGGTGAAAAACTCCATGAGGCACCTAAGTCCCATATTTGGGTTGAAAACCTCTTGAGGTGACCCAGTGATGACCTAAAAAAGAAAAAAGAGAGAAAAAAACAACAAAAAGAAAAAGAGAATAAGAAGATCCCTAGGTGAAAACATTTCTTGAGGCACCCAGGGAAAACATCTAGGGTGAAAACCTCTCTAAGGCAGCCTAGTTGTTTTTCAAAAAAAATAAAAAACATTTTTATCATAAAATTTCCATTTGCAGGTGGGCGAGAAGGACAGTTAATGAGAAAAAGAGGATCCCAAGGAGACCTCTTCCACTCACATATTCATTTTCTTCACTCCTTACCATTCATCCCTCCAACATTTTTTTCATTTTCCCACTCCATTGCTTCGATTTATCAAAGACTATGTTTTCTACAGGATCCCCTGTATTCCTGTAGGATCCCTCAAAACCTATAGGATGATCCTGTAGGAATTACAGTGACCCAGAAATCCTACAGGAAGAAATTTGAAGGCATATGATGGACTTGTTAGGTCCCAAAAATTCACCCTATTCATGATCTAGCACCTCACCTCATGCACCATCATCATCCCTGCAATCACCATTAAAAAAAAAAGGATATGTTTCAATAGTTTTTTCTTCAGTCTTCGAAGAAAAAAAGGGAAAACAGAGAGTAGTAAAGAACATCACCTGAGTTTCCTTTTCTCTTCACACTCCCACTACTTATTTCCATCCATGCCACCATCCTCACAACCACAACAAGAAAAATGATTAAAGAATTCTAAGGGAGAAGCAGTTACAAGACATCCTGTAGCAGCCTATCCCACAGAATGCTAATCACACTAGCAACAAGTCTTCAACATGATGATCCAGGAGCTCCAAAGTAGCAACATCAGATATTCAACCACAGATACCTGTAGAAGTAAAGAAACCATTAGCAGACATCAAGAGGAGGAAGAAAAATGGCATGTAGAAAAAATACACAGCAAGACTTGTAGTGTTCGACAACTGCGACATAGCATTGAAACCATAGATAAGTATCCTGCTCACTCTCTTATATGCATCATGTAGTCAAAAATTGTAAGGGTTATGAGATAGT
Organism: Pinus taeda; assembly: GCA_000404065.3. Lineage (NCBI taxonomy): Eukaryota > Viridiplantae > Streptophyta > Pinopsida > Pinales > Pinaceae > Pinus > Pinus taeda. Next base: position 39,441 of record APFE031420188.1, read on the forward strand.
TGGCTTGTAAGTGAAAATGTGGCCAGTTAACTTTTCCACCTTCGTTCAGTCAGCACATGCACAACTGGGTTTCCTCTCACACATGGCTACAATCAACTCAAAGATAGAGAAGGAGTAGGAAAAAAATTGGTTAAACTACGAATCTATGAGGTGGGGACTAATTACAAGGAGTGGGAAATGATGAGGTGGTAGTGGGGACCAATGGTCCAAAAATGGAAATGTACCTTTGCTGCCAGCACACCACCTCACCTCGAATCACCATAATAAGAAATAAAACATCGTTCCCATGCATTCATACATTTCACCTCCTCGAAACACCCTCACTCAAGTCGATCTCATAATCCAGGCCACCCACCAGAAGCAAAGTTCCATCATTCACTACACAGGAATTCCTACAGGATCATGCACAAGAATTCCTACACGATACAATCTACAAGATACACAGAGAATATCTATAGGATTGGAAGAGAAGAGCTCAGAAGGGATATCATGAGAATTTTCCACTGCAACCAGTCTAAAGAGGTAGGCTCTAAAATTACATTCCCCTTTGCAAATAAATGAATCAGGGATAGTCTAAATTTGAGTGAATTTAGCAACTGTGTGAAGGGAATTAAATACACAGTCAAATCTATTTTTCTCCTACATTTGAAAAATTGTCTCAACCTTCTTATTTTTACCTCAAGCCTCACCAGAAAGATGACAAAAGGGTTTCGTATGAGAGAGCCCACAAACACTGTGAGGATCCAACAACACCCCCAAGTGCTTGAACTATTCACAAGACATAATTGGATGGAGTTTTTTGAATAATTTGAAAGGTATGATGATGAGGTGGCTCAAGAATTTTCTTTCTCCCTCACTCCACACAATAGAATCCATGCCACTATTGTAATAAGGGCCCTCACTATAGATCTCACCTCAAATCTCATCAGCAGGGTCACCACACTTCCCCTAGGAATCCCATGGAGAAAAGAAGACAAAGGAGACATACAGGTGGAAAAAAATAAATTCTTTTTAGAAGGTGAAGAACCCACTAAGGACAAAAATTGAGTAAGGAGGGAAAATCTACCATACCCATGGAGTGAGGTAGGCTACCAAATAATCAAATACATCTCATGTGAGGGTAGATATAGTGTTTTCTATGGCTACCATTTAAGGATCCTTGAAGAATTAAGATTTCGAGTAGAAACACCCCCTCACCAGAGGCTCAACATACCATATTTCTTGCTTCAATCACTCATAGACTCAAGCATCAAAGTGAAGAAGGGGAATTCCCAAAAATTAGCACACACCCTCAGTTGGTAGGTAAAGCTAGTAGCCTAGGAGTTGCAACATCCTTGCTGCAACTCCTGGGCTACCAGCTTTACATATCAACCCAGGGTTCGTAAAAACTTGGAGATGAAAATGTTGTCAGAATTCTTGCAGCTCGAAAACCTCAGAACCCCTATAACATGGTCAGTTTTCAGAGACATGCCAATAGAGGATAACATTAAATCTCTCACTTATGATGTTAGTCCTACTATGAGTGAAGAGGAAGTAAAACAGGAAGAGGAAGATATAGAGCAAGATAAGGATGAGATGGATGAAGAAGAAGTTGACATAGAGGAACATGATGAAGATGAAGAAGAAGAGGGAGAAGAGAAGTAGGATGATGAATAAATAGAGGAGGAAATTAAGGAGAAAATAGATAGAGATTATGAATATCAACAGGAAGAAAATTATAGGAAAGACAGAGAGGAAGAAGGCAATATAAGAGATGGGACAAAAAATAAGGAGGAGTCACTTGGGGTGTCTCTAGAGGCCACTGAGAGAGAGGCAACAGTTTCCCTCACTTCTCTCAACACCCCAATCAAGCAAAAAGGAAAAAGGCAGAGGCAAACCCCACTATATTTCAGGACAAAAAAGAGCACAAGAATAAGACAGTGGAAGCCACAAACATCAACCGAAATTCTTTTTGAGATTGAAGATTCCCCTACACAAAAAGACAAAATGCCTTCCCCTGAGTCCCCTATCACCTATGTAAGGAGGCCTACTACTAGATAAATTTCCTCAAAGGGTAAGGCAATCCTACAGGATCCATAAAAAAATCTACAAGAGGCAAAAATAGTCCTACAGGATTGCTGAATCTACAAGAGGCACAAAAATTGGAAAGAAAGGTAGGGGAGCAGCAAGAAGCTAAAGAGGAGGACCCAGAGACAAAGGAACCCAAACCCAAACCTAACTTGGATTCCTATTACCAGTTTATTGAAGGAGGTAGGGTCATACCTCAAAAATTTGTGATCCCACTATTCTTTGAGCTTGAGAAGGAGAGGGCTAGAGCTCACCAATGGATGCAGATCGACATATCAAAGGGGGTGGAAGACATTGGGCACATGGAGGAAAAATGCAAAGAAATGGGTAGAGATCTAAGTGGATTAAGGGATAGAGAAGCTATAATGAGAAATAAACTAGGGACAGAAAATGCATGGCTAAGGGGACAACTGCAGGAAAGAGAGAACCAACTAGCATGTATAGCCAACCTCTCCTTGGAGGCAATCCAGTGTAGGATGCCAGCCAAATCCTATTCTCTCTACCTCAAAGAACAATGGCTGCAGTTTCAGATTAAGACACTAGCACAGAGGGGAACCATGCCATTTCAGGACTACAGATAATTTATTGATCTTTGTGATCAAAGTACACTAGAGGATAGGGCCAAAATGGCTTAATTTTATTTTCACAACATGGCCCTCACATACATGAATGTGTGGGACCCTAATTCCAAGCTAGGAGATCTAAAATTAATGGATTTGGCGTCATGGATGAACCATGAGGAATCAAGCGCTACAGAGATGAAAAGGATATTAGCAAGAGAGTAAACTAAACCTCTTTTGATCAGAGCTGTACAATCAAATCCCATGCCCCTCATTAGTACACATAATTTGGTTGCAAATGATCCTCAGTTGGAACTTATATATCTTGCTTCCCAAGAGCAAGCAATTTCACATTTTGAGGACATGTTTAGGCTGCTAGGAGAAGATAGCATACATGCTTGCCTAAGGAGATGGAACACACTGCCATACAACTTAAAGATAAGAGAATACCATGCCCCTCAAAGGTTTAGAGAGGCACTCAACAGGACACCAATGTATAAACAATATATGCAAACATTGAAGGTCAATTGGATAGGCCTAAAACTCAGCCCACCAGTACTCTTGGGGATGCTAGAAGGGAGAAAAGGAGAAGAAGAAAAGAGGCAGTGGGAATGGGTATAAAAGAAAGAAGGCTTCTATGAACAAGAAGAGGGGACCACAATAGAGGCATGGGATGTCAGAGAGGCTATCAAAGCCATGAAGGATATGGATATTGACTAAGTTTCTCAGAGGATGAGTAACACTTTCAGTAGGTGGGTGATGATGAACCTCATCATTGGGTAATTATATGGGCCTTAATTCACCTTCCTAGCTTAGTCAAACCAACTATTCTCATAACTTGTTGCATACTTTTGATTATATTTTGTTTATGAGATGAGTTAGAGTTGGATATTTTGCTTTGTTGTCTAATGTGCATTTAATGGAGGATTAAAGGATTAAATCAAGGAATTTTAGGAAATACCAAGTTGAAAACTCAAATAGGACAAGGTAGAGGGATTGTAGGAGGTAAATCCTCCTCATTTACTACCCCTCCATTCGAATATTCCTCCATCGGCTCGGAGTGCAAACAACCAAATCATGAGAACTAGAAGGCAATCGAGCAAGTGAAAGACAAAGCACCAGTTTATCTTGATTTTGGGAGCCGAGCCCCCCTAATTTTAAGGAATTCATTGGAGACTTCATATGTATAAGTAGAGAGGCCTAGGACCTTAGTAGGATTTAGATTTTTATTGTAAAACTCTACTCTATTTTCGAGCTGCAAGACTTGTGAAATTTTTTTGATGTAATATGTTGTTTTGGTAATAAGAATGAGTTTTGTTTTGAGACAGCACTGAGTTAACTCAGAGGGTTGAAGCTCTTAGGTTAGGTCCCAAACCTAGCAGCCAAGGCTCCTCTTTATTGTACATGTATTCTAGTGTATATTCATAGCTTAATTTTTCATTTGCTTAGTAGATGCATTTCCATTATAACGGTGTAGATTAGTTTGGTTGTATGATAGTTTGCTTCCATTTGTGCCTTTTTTCAAGTAGCCGGTTAGCAAGGATAAAAAGGATCACCACAAGGTTGTTAGCAGGTGTCTCGGCCTCACTTCGTCCCTCTGGGACCATGACTTGAGGAAGTGACCCTTCAACAACCCTAAAACCACAGATTTCTAGTTCTTGTATGAGCTTTGGAGTTTGTTGTCTTTAATTCAGTATTGGTTCATGTTTCAAGGAAGATTTCATTGTCATCTCCATTTCTACAATAACATATCACTCATGCTTTCATTCCCTTCAACAACTTTCTTCATGCATAATATAGGCAATTGATTCATGCTTTTCTAGTTTATGAGAATGTATCTTGTTGCATAGTTCTTGGAAGATAGACATGTTTTAAGTAGAGTAGGTACTTCAAGAGGAGACCAATACTTCATCACTAGCAGCCACCTTCCACTTCATCCACCTTAACCATCCCTTGTTTCACCATCACCCTCACTAGTTTTTCATCATTTTTCAATGAAATTCCCCTAGATACATTGAGTGAACCTAGCCATCTCTTATCTTGGATATTGACTCCTGAGTGCTCCTAGACCTTTTGACACTCCATTCCACCCATCACACACCTTTCCCAAGCTTCCCAACACCTCCAATATCTCATAATTAGCTCTCAGTTGTATCCTGTAGATTTCCTGTAATTCCTACAGGATCATCCTGTAAGTTCTAGTACATCTTGTAGGTTTTCCTGAAACGCCTGTTTTGAGGCTGAATTGATGGGAAACCTCTAGGAAGTCACAAAATAGCCTCCTAGGACCCCTCTACACCATCCAACCACTTCATAAACATTCTATCCATTCTCAAACACCTTCCATCCACCTGTCACATCCAGAAGGACACTTAGTTTCCATAAAAAAAGTGAAAACATATTTAGTTTAGTTTCTTTGCTTGCACATTAGTATTACTTGATGCCTTTTACTTCTGCAGCTTAGATAGTAGCATTTGTTTAGTGTTGATTTAGCAATTCTACTTAGCATAGCTTCTTAAATGGTTAATTAGGGTATGGTGTGGTTTAGCATTACATGTTGGTTTTCTTTCCATTACTGTAGTAGGGTAACTCTCTTAGAGTAGATTTTCCCTTCTTCCATCAAAGAACCAAGCTTATTCTGGCTCTATAGAAGTCTGGCTTGGAACCCCAGTGGTATCTTGCCAACTGAACAGTGACAACAGGAAGAACCATCAATTTTACTTGTGCATACAACACTGTCACCTCCAAGTTTGTACGAACCCCGGGTTGATAAGTAAAGTTGGTAGCCCAGGAGTTGCAGCATCCTTGCTGCAATACTGGCACTCATCACTTCTCTATGGTTTCATTAAGTCTCTTGTACTGTAACTAGTCACCACAATTTTACCCAACCACTACACAATTTATTTACATTTTTTATCACTTCAATAACAACCAAAATAGATCTATAATCCATATCTAATTAGTCATTTCGACCATTAATGCTAGATTCCCTATGTGCCTGCTTTCCATGGTTGTGCAAATCTTATGCATGTGATCCTCCACTTCCTGTGCTTCATGCACAATGTAAAATCCTATTTTATTTTTCTATATCTAGTGGTGGAGCTAGAATACCCACCATAATGATGCACAAATTTGCTATTTCTTCCTTTTAGGGTACCCAGAGGTACATTTCCCTTCACAATTTCTTCACTCTCCTGCCTGTGCCTCTTCTTATACCTACTATCATCTACCCCATTTCTTTTCTCTTTGAGGTGCTGAAGACTTCTATTATCTCTTTGGCTAGTTCCTAGCTCATGCTACATCTTCTTTTATAAGTATAAGAGGCTTTGCAGGATGATTGCATTTATTTCATCTTGCCTCTCCTCAGCTCTTACCAATCTTTCATTTTATGCCTTAAAACTTATGACCTAATCCCTTAGGCTCTTCAATGTATTGAGCTAATTAGGAGAGTTTTCCCCTCTCCCTATGCCAGTGTTGACCCTGAATGCTCTGATACCACTTGTAAGCACCACCCATCTTAACCTTGATGAAAAGTGTTCACTTTCTAATCCAATCCCCCTTATAAACAATTAGAGAGATGGGATAATTATGTTTTTTTGTCACCAGAACTGAAAATAGGTATCACCATTGCGTTCGTCTCATCAAGATGAATCCAGTGATATAAAAATTTACCTCAATCTGATCTCTGGATCAAGAGAAGTGCCCATTATAGTTTTTGTGAATTAGATAACACCACATCATTACCTTAGCCACATGGAAACCACATGGCTATACCCTATGGATAACCTCCCAGTGCCACATGGAAAATTACTAAGGGCTGCTAACCTGTTCATATCCATAGGTGCTAAGCCCTTTCTATTATTCATGCAACACTTTGTATATGGCCCAAAGTCCTTTAACCACTTTCCTATAGTTCCTTTTTCTTTATTATTAGGTTGTAGGCCCATGGTCACCAAAACACGTGTAACCATTCCAAAACAAAGTCTTGGGCACACGTCCCCATCTCTTAACTTTTTTATTCTGACCAAAAATCCTAATGTGTCTTTGTTTAGCTCCAAGGTGATCCTTTCAGGATTAAGCCTCTATTATCCTAGAAAATTTCCTAGTGTACCCTTTTTTTCCTTCCAGTTGAACCTTCTAGGATCAAGCCTCCAAGATGATTTGACAAACTATTAATAGTTGGCAGAATCTTTGTCTCTTGGCTTTCTTATCTTGGATTCATTATCTCAACTAAAATTCCTGTGTGCTTTTATTTTTCCTCCAGAGCAGACCTTTCACGATCAAGCCTCTAAGAATATTTGATAGACTGTCAAGAGTGGGTAGAAACTCCATCTATTGGTTTTGTTTTCCTAGCTAAAACTCTAGGCTCCATTTTCCTTGATAAAACTCTCTGTGTACCTTTATTTTTCCTCCATGGTGGAAGTTCCAAGATCAAGCCTCCGAGATGAATTGACAAACTATCAACAGTTCGAAAAATATGTATCTCCTGGCTCTGTTATCCCAACTAAAACTCCCTGATATGTTATCTTAGATAAAATTATTGGTGCATAATTTTTTTCCTCCACTTCATGCATCCAAGGAATAGCCTCTGGGATAGAACTTATAGGATTAAAACTCTCAGGTATGTTGTCCTTCCCTCATCCCTTTTGCGATAAAGCATAGTTATAACCTTCAACTCATTTCTTCCACAACGAGGCTTCTTATCAATCCATATAGATATGGTTAACCGACTAAGGCTATAAGGTTATGTTTGTGCTTGTGTTTGCAGCAATCCTGCTCATAGTAGGGTTTTTCCCATAGCTCACTGATGAAGTTTCTGGATGGAAATTAGGCCATGAGAAACATGTTCGCTCTTGAATATATTTGTTTTTAGAAGGTTTTTCTCCCTTCATGCATTATTCTCCATTCATGAAGGGGTTCTAACATGGTCCAACTATGGTGGTTCTACAAACATATATACTTGTGCCAGAGTCCCACCATGGCCATTGGAGTTTGCTAAGGCACCCACTGATGTTATCCCTCCCGATCTTACATTAGATTTAATCTCTCCCAGTTTACAATGTCTGTAGTGGAGAAAATTGGTTAGGGACTTGTCCATACAGGCCAACAACTCATCTATCTAGTCCCTCAAAGATCTGCAGCTCCTAGGGTCTCCAATATTTTATCTAGATCTAAAGGATCTCGACATAAAGATCTAGAGGTTCCATTCAAGGACCCAATAAGTGTTGCAATCATATAATAACCACTATAAAGCACATGATTCCAAAATGGCTACAAGGATATCAATACACCTCAAGGAAATAGGGAATCTCTCTTTTAGGCCTAATTACAAGAAAGAGCCTTATGGATAGGCACATAATAGATAAGATTGCAAACTTAAAAGAACTCCCTTTCTAGGTACAGGGAATTCCAAGAATAGATGCACCAATGGTTGTTAGTTATCTTTTGATACAGGCATGTTAATTTCCAAAGGTATTTCAATGCTCACATCGCATACCATAGTGGAACCAAGGGCCTGTGACAAACATACATGTAATTATGTACACCTACCTGGGCACTACCTATATGATGGGCCAAGACGCTGAGTTTCTAATGGGTTCCCAGGAAAATTGGCTATTAGCAAGAACTATAGGATGATTACCCTAGACAGGGTGCCAAATATATTCAAAACAAGGATATAACCAATGATTTAAGCAAGGGTCTACCCCGTCATCCTAATACCAAGGCAATAGACAAAACATGACTCCTAGCCTTATGGAAAATTCCTTTCAAAGAATGCATAGTAGAGATGCAACCTTGTGTGAATTATAGGGACATAAAATTAAGTCATTCAAACTCAATAAGACATTCTTTATACAACACAACATACATATATGTTAGACCAAGTCTTGAGTAAAATGGAAGTGAAATCTAGTTGTCAGGGTGTGCATCACTAAAGATTTAAGGATGTACCTCATGTAGAATCACAACTCAAAAAGAATAACATATGAGGACCTGCTTAGCATTATCACATCCAATGCAAGCTTTAACATTGTGAAACATGTTATCTAATTATGTGAATACTAGTAACACAATAATGTAATTGGTGTAATATCACCATTTCAAACCAAAAATGTATCACATTTCCATTATCATGGAAAGTACATAAAGAACACTTATCGTATAAATATTTGGGGAAACTGAGCTTGGGACTATAACTCTCCACCCAATGATATATAGTTGCAGCTAATAATTACTTGCAGTTATCACCCTCAAGCTGGATTCCAAGGCTTGAAGTGGGGTTCTTCTGAGTGTTTCTAGCCAAACAACACAACTAAAATAGGATCCCACAAGGCCACTTTTGCCTTCATCTACAAGCAATGGACCTTATAACTCACACACTTTAGGAATACATATAGTCAATGACAATATTCCACATTACAGATAACTCCAACACACCTATCAAGGAGGCATCAAGCCAACGACTTATCTATATAGTCCCTCAAGCATCTACAATTCCTAGGGTCTCCAATATTTTACTTGGATCTTACAAATCTTGGCATAGAGATCTACAGGTCTCATTCGAGGACCTAATAAGCACCACAAACATATAATTTCCACCATGAAGCACATGATGCTAAAAACACCACAAGGAGATCAGCACTCCTCAAGGAAGCAAATAATCCCTCTTTTAGGTCCAAATACAAGCAAGAGCCTTATGGATAGGCACATAATAAATAATATTGCAGACTTAGAAACACTCCCTTTTTAGAGACACACAATTTGAGGCATATTTGCATTGATGGTTGTCAATTACCTTCTAACACATTCCTGGTGATTCATGAAGTGCCTGTAATTTTCACACCACACACCCCAGTGCAACCCAGGGCCTATGATAGACATACAAATAATTATGTACACCTACTTGGTAACTACTTATATAATGGACCAAGAAGCAGAGCTTGTAATGGGTTCCCAGACAAATTGGATAATAGAAAGGACTCAAGGATGATTACCCCAGATAGGGTGCCAACCATATTCAGCACAAGGATATAACTAGTAATTCTAGCAAGGGTTTACCTCATCATTCGAATACCAGGGAAACATATGGAAGACGACTCCTAGCCTAGGAGAAAATTAATTTCAAAGAGTGCATAATAGAGATGCAACCTTCCCTGAAGTACAATGATATAAAATCAATCCATTCAGACTTAGGAAGACATGATTCACACTACATAACATAAAAATATATGAGGTTGAATCCCAAGTAAAATGGAAACATAGGTCCAATAATTAGGGTGTGCATCACTGAAGATTCAAGTATGTCCCTCATATAAAATCATAGTTCGATAAGAATAACAGAAGAGGAAATCCCCAATATTATCACATCCAATGTAAGCTTTAACAATGTGTAGTACATGATCCATTTATGTGGATAATAGTAACATAGTAATGTAAATTGCATAGTATCACCATTTCAAACCAAAAAATCTATCACATTTTAATTATCATGGAAAGTACATAAAGAACACTTATCTCATAAACGTTTGTGGAAACTAAGTATGGGACTATGACTCTCCACTCAACCATAGAAAACTGTAGCTAGGATTTACTTCCAACTATCACCCTCAAGCCAAATTCCAAAGCTTGAATTGGGGTGCTTCTAAGTGTTTCTAGCCAACCAGAAAAATTTAAACAAGATGTCATTAGGCCATTGTTGCCTTCATACACCAATTGAGCACCTTATAATTCACACTCTTTAGGCAGACATATAACCATTCGAATATTACACAATACAGAGAAATCTAACACACCTATTAGGAAGGCTCCTCAGTCTTACAAGCCTTCCACACTCTCTAAACCATTTACATAACAAACTTCATTCCAAAGGTCTCTCAACTATGCACCCTTCTTCCCAAGATTTCCTGTAGTATTAGAGATCTCTTGATCTCCTTCTTCCCTCTATGTTCTCACACACACCATAGTTCTAAACATTTCATGCTTTTTTAATGCCTCCCCCCTTGTCCCTCGTGAGTGCCCAAGAGAGAGAGCATGTAATACTTCATAATCCGCTAAATGTAGTGTGTGTCCCCTTTCCTCCCAAATGGATGAAATACCTTCATTCCTCTATAAGCCGCACGAAAATCATCCCCTGGTAGTGTAACCCATGCTACACATAATTTTTTTCCTTTTCTTTGATTGTTGTTTGGGCTAAAGGAGAATTGTATCATTCCCTCCCTTTTCAATTGAATTCAATGCATAGTCAACACATTTAATTGCTTTCAACCAACCAAAACTAATGTTTAAAGAACAACCATTTCCTGAAGCAACCCCCCTTCCTTAAGTAATGGAATTTGTGCCCCTTCTCATATAGTTTAGAGTAATTACAATTATTTACAAAAGGGGGAAACATTATCCATAGGATGTCACATTATTCCTATCCATTTTTTGTGCAAATACTTTCTTAAATTATGATGGGAAGTAACTAATGGTAACTATGTTATTTACTTCCTTCAAATCTTTAGAACATAAAAACAAAACACAAATATCTAAAAATAATGCATGAATATTGGAACCATATCCATAAATTATGAGATAAAATATGTGAGTGAGTTATCTACATAGAATTATCTTATGTAAAGGATGCACATAGACCTTCAATTTATGATCCAAACAAATGTTTGAAATTTAGTTTTTTTAAATAATATTGAATAATAATTATTTATTTTTCAAAGTTAAGCATTATAAGTTGCATTGGTAAATTCTAAACTATTAGCGGTCAACAAACAAATCCATTGCTAGAATCCTACCTTGACATAAACTAATAATATATAATTAGACAATCTTTCATCGTTACTTATAGAGAAAGAAAGAAATCTTGTACAAGGTTCTAGTTAAAATACCACTATTTTTTCTTTACACATAAGTGTATATTTCTAAAGATAGTGAAATTTGGTGGGGTAATACTCACTTGAAATGAATTTTTATAGGTAATTTGGGACATTATTTTATTAGTATACCTCTTTTTAATAATTTGGTATTTTTTTTAAATTGTAAAAAAATAATGAGTCCTTTTATGTCATAGTATGTTTTACTTATATCTCTCTGAAAGACATTTTATACAACATAAAATAGGTTATAAATGATCTTAGAAAGTAGATGAGGCAAGTTACAATTTATATTAACCAAAATAAATAGGTTACAAATGATCATAGAAAGTAGATGAGATATGCTACAATTTATATTCATAAAGTAACTAGTTATGGAATTTGTTAAGTAGATGTCAAATATTTGCATTGTATACTTATTATTTCGTTGAAACCAATGATGCGGTTGCATCATGTGTAGGTGTTCATTCTCCAAATAAATACATTAACGATACATATAGTATTGGAGGAGAGAAATTCCTTGGTTAATATGTAAAATACAAAAATACACACCATTTAAGTTTTTCAATGTAGTAAATCATGCCTCATACCAACTTTAGGAGATTGAAATATATGGCCCTATAAACACAAGGTTTAAATGGAGGGTGAATAGGCACTTGAAGGAATTATAGTATTTTGTTATAAAAATATCATGCTCGGAGGGCTCTATATTGAGAGATTTATCATATAATAGTCACTTCTATATATTAGTGATTATTTTTATGAATTAGTAGTACATATCAATTTGCCTCACATTTGTCATGTCAATTCCATCAAAAAATTTCAAGGGAAGGTTCTATTGGGGATAAGTAAAATTAGGAAAGTGAAAGGTGTGGTGATAGGGATTTATAATAGTTTATATTAGTTTTTATCATCATACTAATTTAATTTTTGTTCTACCATTATTAATTAACCTTTATTGGTACAAATCATTTAATTTTTCTTTCATAATAAAAGGGCTTAAGAGTGGGATGAAATCCACTGATAAAATACAAATAATCTTAACCAGATGAAGGTATGGGTAGAACATTGTATATAATTTTATAATAAGTTATCATGGAGTGGGGTAACATAGTTTATTAAAACATCTCATTGTTCTTAAGATACCAATATTCTTTTACTTTTTTATTAAAAATTTCATCTATGAGGGAGGGATTCCTAAGACATCACAACCAACAACATCCTTTAAATCATGCAAATATGATATTTCCATCAACATTTCTATAAAGGTAGAGAATCTCAAGTTGGATGAAATCACAGGTTAGTTGTTTTAGGTGTACACAAAGGGAATAAATTTGAAAAATATCAATTCAAAGTATTAACTGAATAGAACTCACTCTAAGGAGTGAAATAATTAGGAATATAGTAGATGTAAGGCCTCTTTCAAAGGAGAAAGAAGAAACTTTGAAAAAAAAGGAGGATTTGGTTTCTTAAATTGTTGGTTGTGGGGGAAACATGTATTTCTCTTCAACATTTTAACTAGTGCCTTGAGGACGCACATGTAATTGATCCAAGACCTTCCTTCTATATATCTCCTCATAGGGAGTCATTTTTGTATAATTAAGAATCACATGGAGGAAAAAATATAATAAAAGGATGGATCCATAAAGGTAATTCTCCAGTTGCAACATGTGTTGGAATTGGAATGGAACTCAATTTCAGTTATTCAAATGATTGATGTAGGTATTTACAAACCCTTCTCTCATAGAGGTTGTATATTGGTTCAATGAACTATTCTTTTGACCAAAGGTTTTCAGGTTGGAACTTTGTACAAGATGGATGTGACTACTTAAGTTATGGGTAGTGGAAATGCATTGTCAATGAAAAAGGAAAAATAAGTGACAACATGGAAGGCATCAAATATGATGTAGTGGCATAAGAGGTTTTCAAAACTTGATTTAAATTCCATTAAAATCCACTTCGCAATGTTTCAAATATGGATAATATTAAAAGAACCATCCAGGGAAAAACTTATGGAAATTTCTCTTATAGTCTAGAAACCATGGTAAATCGTCTAGTCCCTAATATGAAAACTATAAAATGTTTGGTGATTGTTTTGTAAAACTATTCAAATTTCTATTGATTTTGAACAGTCTTTATAAAAATTTCATGATTTTTAAGGTAAAATAATTTTATCCTATAAATTTTGGGAAAAACATTTTTAGAAAAATGAAAATTTGTGAGTAATTGTTTTTAGAAAAAACATGGAAAATTAGTACATATATGAAATTTAGCCCCTAAAATTTTCCCTAGCAGCATGGAAACTAAATTTAAAGAGAAAATTTACTAGGGAACAAACAATGAATAATAAAAAGTTAATGTATAATAAATAAATCATTAACCCTAACATGTTAATCATCAAGTGATTGAAAGGAAAACTATCATTCTCCCCACTCAAGGATCGATTCTTGCAAGTGATACATTAAAATATTAATGAGTATATTGTTATATCAACCCTAAGTAATAAAGGATTTGGTTTACTTCAAGTAGACAAAATCTAACTATCTTCACAATAAAAATGGGCATTGGATAAGAACCAAAATGTCATTGAAAGAAATAAAATGTGATATTTTTTATACTAATAAAGTGGTAATGAAAAAAAAATTCTCTGAAAACGTCCTCCTAATGATTCTTGAGATATTCTTGTGACTCTTCAAATGTTGGTCCTTTTTTACTTATAGAAAAAAATATTAAGACGAATTCCCTCCTTTCTTACAAATCCTTCCATTACAGGTATATGAATATCTCAATAGTCCCTACCTCTATTGTTCATACATCAACATTAGGAAATGAAGAATCATAATGTTGATGTTTCTTGTAAGAGAGTTTTTTTGCATCATAATGTTGAGATTTCTTGTAATAAAGATGTTTTCATGGAAGTTCTTTGAGAAAGATTATTTTTCATTGTTTTTGAAGTGGTTAAGGAAGCATGTCCTGAATAATTGCATTGTAATCAACATACTTCCTTGTAATAATGTGCTAGGGATGGAGGATATCTGTTTTTCTAAAACAAATTGACAAAATCAAATGTAATACCTACATGAACGATTTGTTGTGTTGTAGTAGTGACATTTCCTTAAACAACTTTTCAAGGGTATTAAAAATAGATATTTGGCACAATGGGACATTTCTTCATTACACTTGAAACTAACAACCACATCTTTGGCCTTAATGTAAGCATAATCCCCTGCATTGTCAACCTATTCTAGGAAATGGTATTACAAAGCACAGGAGGTGAGAGAGAAGACATATGAATCCATTCAAAGGGTGAAGATGTTTTGGCCTACAAATACCTACTAGCCCTTTCACTGCCCTACATAGCCCACCAAACTTTTCCACTCTCTAGCACCCTCTCTCTCACCTCATTGAAAAGAATCATATCATCAAGACTTTGATGGAGCCTAGTTATATTAGTTCATCACATCTCTAAAGCTTCTAGAGATAGTTAGTCAAAGGATCAAATAACAAAGGATAGTTAATCGAGTAGTCGAATAGAAAAGTAATAGAATGTGTAGTCAACTAAGTGGTTGATGGGTTGGCCAAGTGATTAAATAGAAGATGGCTAGTTGAATGGTCAATATAAATAAAGGACCATATGGGTGAATATGAAAAGTAACATGTTGAATGGTGAAACATGATTGTTATTCCAATCATGAATTATATATTTTTTATCACAATGCATTTTGCTTAAGTTCTACAACAATGTATTTAAACACGAGTGTAACATCCCACCACACATTTACTTGCTTGTACAATATTTCCACGGTAAACATGTGATGAGAGTTACTTGAAATAAACCAACCTCCAAGTTCTAGTTATGGATGTGGGGCCTAGAAATCAGAAACTTACTGATACATTTCAGGAGATCACCTAAATGTTAGCCAACAACCTTTGGTGATAAAACCCTGAGATAGAACTTATTTTAAACTGAGCTTACAACCTAGCTACAAGCATGCAAACTGTGCATGTGGCTAGAAAGCTCAAGGTACAGTATACAATCCTTCCTCTGTGTGGTTGCAACCAAAAATTCCTACAACTATGCACATGGTCACAAAATTAGTGCCACATATTTAGTGCTATCATATAGGCCACTGCCCAGAATTTCCCAAAACTTTCCCAAATCAAGTATAATGCAATCACAACTCTACACAAGCTATACTAGGCTCAAAATTTCTCCAAACATACCAAAAATATGATAAAATTTTCATCAAATAGATGGTAAACATAGTAAAAATAGGCTATGAATGCATATCTAATCATCATTCACTTCACCAGAGAATCATCAAGAAGGCTCATTACCCTCTAGATCTAGATGCAACAACACTTTGTAACACATTCATTCATATATCCATACAATAACTTATTGAATCATGAACAAGATCCATAACAAGAGAACATCATTTAACTATGACTATAACCAATATTTAAAAAGAATGAAGCCATGAAAAACTAGTCATAAAATCAACACAATAACCAATACATGTGCTCGTTATTCTCAATCGGAATCAACAGAAAAATACATATGAAAATGCTAACCAAGTCAGGGACTTCCACATACCATCCAACCATAGATTGGTCCAAAATAAATATTTATTTCAGCCAATCACCCCCATGCCATTTTCGAAGCATGAATGTGGGATCTCATGGGATAAACCAAAACAAACCAACTGAGGCTTCCAAAGGCTAAAACACCTCAATTCTCAACAATGGTGATTTCACCTAAACCGGTCCAAAAATAACCAAACCAACACAAGATTGGATGCCTTAGAATTTCTTCACCATACCTAGAGGAATTTTCTTGTCTCCACCCACTGGTCAAGGGATTCTTGGGGAAAACCATATCCACCCCCAACAATTGGAATTTATTGGGACCAGCTCACCTGAATCCAAAACCTTCTCACAATCCAAAACTCAACAATAATGAACCCCATCACAACATGGCTATCCAAGAAATGGTAAGGCAAGGATGAAAGCACTGTAATTTTAGGAAAGTACCATGCTAATAACAAAAATAATCATGTAAACCAAATGCATGCACCATGCATTCAAATTCCAACAAGAAAATCACACATTTAACTTGTTACCTACAAAATCTTCATGTTGTATCCACTCTCCCAATATTCTCCTTGTTCTCCCTTACTTTCATTTACTTTATTTCTTGCTTCTGGCTTCTACATTGTTTCCTTTTCTTGTCCCTTGCTTGCTCCCTATTTCCTCTCAGATATCTCTTTATGAAATTGATCCAAAAATAAAAATGGAAAAAGATGTGAATAGTTTCTATTATGTGTTTTTATCATTTATGTCTAGTCTCTTCCTTTCATTTCTTCTTTTTTTCCCTCTAATTTCTCTCTAATTTCCTTTGCATTCATATTTGTGTCTCTTCATCTCCCTTTTCTCCTATTTTCATTTATTCTTTTATTTAGTTTCCATTTATGTCATTTTTCCTTTACCAATTTCCATAGTCATTAATTAACCACAAGTAATGCCCACTATAACTTTTCCCCCTCCATTCAACTTGGAATACGTGTCACGTGACCTTATTTTTAATTTTTCTTTATGTCTTTTATTACATGAAACTAACCTAGGGTTTTATAACCCCTCCCCCTTGGAAGAACATTTCCCTTGGTGTTCATGAACTCTGACCAGTCAAACCGCTGAAACAAAACATCTTATTAGAGCTTTATAACACAACTCGATGAGTAATTATAATGAAAAATATAATATTATATATTATAATATATAATATTATTTATATAAATATATATAATATATATATTATATATATATAATATTTTATATTATAATATATATATATGTATATATATATATATACACACACACACACACACACCAAAATATCATTTGATTCAACAAACAAATAAACAAGCATATAATGCCTACATCTAATCAACCATGTCCCATGTAGCTTCATTGAATGCAAAGTGTTTCCACTACACTTTAACTTGCTCTATTGCTCGTTTATGGAGCATGAGATACTTGTGTTGTAGGATGCATTATGGATTTGGTTGGAACTATCCTTCTGGTTCCACCTACAATACAGACCAATAAGTCACATGATCAACATCTTGAACATATCTCTTAAGAAATGAAACATGGAAAACATCACAGACATTGATTGATGGCGAAAAAGAAAGTCTATAGGCCATTGGTCCAATCCTCTCAAGGATCTAAAAAGGCCCACAATATCGAGGTGCCAAATTGGCACATGACCCAATCCTCAAGGATATCTTCATGGGCTTGACGCACAAGTACAAATGCTCCCCAACCTAAAACTCCTTGAATTATCTATGTTGATCTGCATAACTCTTCTTACTTTCCTGTGCTATCTTCAAATTCCTTTTACTAACATGCATCTCCTTCTCCATCTCTTCCAACATATCTGATCCAATAAACACCCTGTTCCTTGGATCACTCCAGCTAATAGGAGCATTACAGCTCTTCACATAAAGAGTGTCAAATGGACTCATCAACAAGAATTCTTGATACCCATTATTATAAGAAAACTCTACTAGTCGAAGATACTCCTCCCACTTCCTCTTCTGATGCATGAAATAAATTTTCAACATGTCCTCAAGAATCATGTTAATTATCTTTGTTTTTCGATTTGTATATGCATGATAAGATCTACTAAAGGCTAAATCTGTCCCCAAGCCTACAAACAACTCCTTCCAAAACTTGGAAGTGAACTTAGCATCTCTATCTAATATAATCTTCTTGGGAACACCATGAAACCTCACTATCTCCCCGAGGAGTATCTAAGCTCTCTCACTAGCTGAATTAGTAAACTTCACTACAATGAAGTGAGATACCTTTCTCAGTCTGTCAACCAAAACCTTGATGGAGTCATGTTTCCTTGATTTCCTAGGAATTCCTATAATGAAGTCCATGGAAATGACCTTCCATTTCCATTATGGAATCAGAATAGGCTGAAACAAAACCAGCTGGATGCTTGCATTCAAATTTCACCTGCTGAAAGTCCAAGCACTTTGCAACAAAAGATGCCACCTCTTTCTTCAATTTCAAAAAATAATAGAACTTCTTAGCAGTTGTCAAGGTGTTCTAGTATCTTGGGTGGCTTGAATTTGGCTTGAAATGAAACTCTCTCAAGATAAGCTTCTTTAACTCACTCTTATCTAACACATAGATCTTTCTCCTAAATATGACCAAGCCATCTGTTGTGAGGTGATACTCCTCATCCTTGTCACTCTCACCTTGCTGCTACAATCTATGCTTCAACTTCTAATACTTGTCATAATGTTGTCCTACATGTAAGATCTATTCCTGTAAATATGTCCCATAAGATCTCACATCTAAAATATGATTCACCTGCACTCTCCTACTAAGAGCATCCAAAACTTTGTTTTCCTTTCCCTTAATCTAATTTAACTCAAAATCAAACTCACTGAGAGTAGTCAACCATTTAGCTTTCCTTGCATTTAGATTGGGTTGGTAAAAAAAGTACCTCGGCCCACTAAGATCACTCATTAGAACAAATATCCTACCATGGAGATAATGTCTCCACATCTTTAGTGAATGAATGATCGTTGCCAACTCAAGATCATGAGTCACATAGTTCTTCTCATTCTCATTCAAATTTATTGACTCATATCAAACCACCTGCCCTTCTTGCATCAAGACTCCATGAAGTCCTTCCTTGCATGAATCTATACAAACATCAAACTACTTATCATAATCTACGATCTTCAAAACTGGAGCATTTGTAAGCAAATGCTTCAACTACTCAAAACTGGTTGCACACTCCTCAGTCCACTCAAACTTCTTTTCCTTCCTATGCAAAGATGTAATAAGATATCCAGTATTAGAGAAGCTGCTGATGAACCACAAGTAGTAATATTCTAGTACCATGAATGATCTAATCTCATCCACATTACTTGGAGCTAGCCACTCCATGATAGCCTTAATATTTTCTAGACCCACTACTATCCCTTCCCTAGAAATAATATGTCCCAATTAATGAATTTGAGACTAAAAGAAATTGCACTTGTTGTGCTTGGCATACAACTGATTCTCTCTTAAGAATCTCAATACCATCGGTAGGTGCTTCGCATGCTCCTCCTCATTCTTGGAATATACCAATATATCATCAATACAAACTATCACAAACTTGTCCATGTAAGGATGTCACACACTATTCATCAAACACATGAAGGTGGCTAGAGAATTGGTAAGACCAACAAGAACCACCACAAACTCATAGTTCCCATACCTTGTATGGAATGTATTCTTCTAGATGTCTTGTTCTTTGATGCGCACCTGATGATATCCCGCTCTCAAATCAATCTTTGAAAATGTTGCTACTCCCTTCAAATGATAAAAAAAATAATCAATCCAAGAAAATGGATACCTATTCTTGATAGTTACCTTGTTTGATTGCCTACAATCAATACACAATATTAGAGTACCATCCTTCTTCTTTACAAATAACACTACTACACCCCAAGGAAAAAAAATGGCCTTATGTATCCCTTATCAAGAATCTCTTTAAGTTTCAACTTTAGTTCCACCAACTCTGGAGTACTCATCATGTAAGGTGCCTTCGATGTTGGTGCTACCCCTAGTATCAACTCAATAGATAAATCCACCTATATATGAGGCGAAAAATATGGAATATCTATAGGAAACACATCCTGAAACTGCTACAAGATACCTCAGGACTTCATCATCCTCAACATCCTTCCCTTTATTGCTTTGTTATGAAACCTACTCACAGAAAGATAGAAAAGATAGATCAACGACTTAGAAATAAGCCTCTTCAAGGGGGAAACCTCCTTTACATTACACAAATGAACAATTCTTGGATGATTCAAATGACACAACCTCCTTTCTATATATAGGAGTCTAAGGGGTCACCATATAATCAGAATTGACATAATAATAATAATGTAAGGGCACCAAAATAACAAGAGTGGGCCTCTGTGTGGCACACGGCAATAAAAATTAGGGGGCTACACTACTAACAATGAGGGAGTAGTGGGCTTCTATGGGGTACAACAATAATAATAAGGGGGATACACTAATCACAATGAGGGAATACCTAACATGCCCCTCTCCTTCAAAAAAAGTTTTTTTCTCAATGCTTGAGTAGTTATGGATGTTTTTGTATAAAATTCTCATCCTCCCATATGGAATCTTCTGTGGGTAAGTTCTTCCACTTGATGAGATACACAGAAATTTATCGATTTTGTAACTGTCGAGTTCTTGTTTCCATGAATTCTTCAAGTTCGGATATGATTTTTCCTTCTTTGTCAAGTTCTATCAATATTGTTTGAACTAGGAGCTTGTCACCTATAACCATCTTTAAGCATGAAACATGGAAAACCAGGTGCACTTTGGAAGATGTAGGTAGCTCCAATTTGTATGCCATAGTACCAATATTTTGTAACACCTTTTAAGGACCATAATACTTTTGTGATAATTTATTATACTTCTTATCTTGCTTAAGGGACATTTGTTTGTATGGTTGTAGCCATAAAAATACCTAGTCACCTACATCAAAACTCCTTTCGCTACGATGTTGATCCACTTGTTGTTTCATTCTATTCTGTGGCAAACTGAGGTTATCCTTTAAGAGTTGGAGAACTTGTTTTTGATGCTCTATGTGATCTTCCACTACTTGAACCTTATAATTTTCTCTTAGAGATGATGTGATGGATGGTGGATGATATCCATAAATTTCCAAAAATGGGGTCATTTTTCCTGTAGTATGGAAGCAAGTGTTATACCACCATTCATCTAGAGGTAACCATTTGACCCATTGTGTTTGTTTATCAGATACAAGGCAATGGAGATATCCTTCCAAACATTTGTTTACTATCCAATTTTACCCAGCTAATTGAGGATGATAAGATGAGCTATGAGTTAATTGAGTACCCAAACAAGAAAATAATTCTGTCCAAAAAATTCCAATGAAAATAGGATCTTTGTCGCTTACATTAATATTTGGGTTTCCATGTAGCTTTTGAATTGCTTCCATAAATGCAGTAGTAATTGTACTAGATTTAAATGGATGAGATAATGCACAAAGGTGTGGATACTTGGTAAGCTTATCAACTACCACCATGATGACATTATTTCCTTTGGACTTGAGTAAACCTATGATAAAATCCATTGAAACCTCCTCCCAACATTGACCTGGAATGGATAAAGGTTGTAACAGACCCAGGGTCTTAATTGTCTATTGGGAGTGAGATCCCCCAAGGGATGTTTTGGGGATTAGAACCCAGATTTTCATCAAAAATTGTAACTTTGATGTAAAGACTTTGCATTTTGTGGGCGTGGAGCACGTAGCTTGTAAAAGAGTCATAGGGTTGTCTGCCCTCAATTTTGTAATGTAATGTTGGCTGTAGAGACCTACCCATGGTCCGGAGACCATGGGATTGTATAAATAGAGCAAGCCTCTATGTAGTTAAGAAGGGGAGAATCATATAATCAAAACATGGAATAGAAGCATAGTGGAAGAACATAAGTGTAAAGTCTAGTTTGGGTCATAGAGTAGGAGAAGGCTCTATAGCTGAGTGCACATAAGCCTAGTAGTTCGCATCTAAGTGCGTAGACCCCTGCAACTGAGTGTGCAGGATGGGTCGAGTCTATAACAAGTTCAAAGCATTAATAAAGAGAAGTTTCATATCAATTCTATGTATTTATTTCCTGTTTTATGCAGTGAATATATTGGGTATAAATTGAACTTCTATTGTTTATATGATGTGTGAATATATATGGTTGTATTAATTAAGTGAATACAAGATAGAATATTTGTTTACATGAAGTTGAGTAACATATGCAAGAAGATAAGTAAGATATGTAGTGTAGTTTGGGTAAATAGTGCAGTTCGCTGCCATAGCAGTGCAAGAGCATCTCAAGCCCTGGTTAGGGCTGTGCAAAAGGTGAATATAAAAAATTGCGAGGGTATTGAGGGGTAGAATAGTGCGTGAAGCAAACTGTGCAAAGGTAGATATAGTTGGAAGAAATTGACACCATAGACATCTCAAGGGTACAGAAACTTGGTTCCATCATCCCCCCATACTGCTTCAGGTGAGACTTCAGTCCGCACTCCACGATCTGATGCCGAAAGGGCCATTAGTGTAGGGATTTGTTTGGCTCAATAACTTCGAACTTGCATTAGGCCCCCTCAAGCCAACAAATGGTTCCATTTGTTGGGACCGATGCCCTTAATACCAGAAGCGCAAGCAGGACCTGTTAGCCTTGTTGGCAAAAGACCCAAAAATTGATCCATATAGGCTCTTAGAGTTTCCAAATTTGCTTAAAATCATGCTAATGGATCCATTAATTTTCTTGAAATATTCAATTTTTTCTCAAAGATCATTCAATGATCAAAATCAGTGCAAGAGGAGAGCCCTTGGAAGGGTGGAAATACACTATCGATAGGCAAAAATGCTTGAAAACCATGAAAAACCAACAATCGCAGGCTTAAATAGAGGAGTGAATAGCAACCGTTATATCTGGCTGATCAACAACCCAAATCTAAGTGGCTAATCGCAATCGGCTGAGAAAAAGGGACAATTTAAAGTTGGGCGCATGACACTACTGATTAGTAATCACTGATGATCAGATCGGTGGGTCACATTGACGAGGAGCATATGCTATGTTATATAAAGGACCCGAGGAGTGAGCGACGCGTGATTGCAATTTATCGCATCGATGATATCATATTGGCACTATATCACGGGCAGGGCCTATGCACAAACATGTGGGCGACCTGATGAGCCGAACCTGACGACATTATAGTTGGGAGTTCATAAATTTTGAAGTCCGCGTCTAAGCAATTTTTAATGTATTTTCAGCGTATTTTGTTATATAACAAAATACAAAGGGAAATAGGGGTAGTGCGATAGCGATGGAACCCAGACCCGATGGGTATTGGGAAGCAGAATAGATATATTTTCAAGTCCACAAAAGCCCAATTTTTAGTTTATTTCATGTATTTTCATTATATAATGAAAATATGAAGGGAGAATTGGTCAACAATGATTGTGACGAGTCTTGGACCCAAAAGGGTCCGGGAAGTGAAACAGATAATATCTGAAGTCTGCCATACCTATTTTCATGCATTTTTCAGTGTTTTTGCATATTTCATAATATAAGGGAAATACACAGGAGCAGGCCTTTTCCGACTTACGATGGAAAAAAGGCCAGACCCAATAGACAGTTAAATCATATTTTAGGAATTTTAAAGTCCGAAATGAACAGTGATGGGCAGGATTTATCAGTGTTGCAGCGTTTTCACTATTTATAATAGAAATAGTCACTATTTGTAGTTTAAAGGGAAAAACGAAGGATTGAAGATCCATTCCACCATATAAGAGAGCCCAGGAGACAGTTTGCCAAGAAACAGAGCTTAGAAAGGGACAGAGGAGGGCCACAACACACTGTAGCCTGAAACAGAAAGATCAGGGAGCACAGACAATGCAACAGCCACACCAACAAACATAATGGAGCATCTCTGGCACAGGAGAACTCCCAGACAACACAACGAACATACCAAAAATATCTGAAAGCAGTTACTCTGCTATCAGAAGTAGAAAACATCGATCCCATGCTTTCCTAGAGGGCATCAAATCAGTTAACAATGCAGATCAGACAGATTAAGACTCTAAGCCTCTTAGAGCTTGGGAGAATTGTAAACAAGCTATAAATACCTGAAATTAAGATGTAATAGAGGTTCAAACTCTGGAGATTATTCCTCCTTTGTTCCTTCAAGCTTCTCATCTTCAATATAGTAATATAAGCTTCTTTTGCCATTATATGTTCAATGTCCATTCTCTTTGCTATTCTATGCTTGCACTTGAACAGTCTATTCATGTTTTTTTTTTGTCTAAGGCTAGATAATTGTCATCTTATCTCTGCTTTCATAAATTAGATTTGCAATCTTCTTTTCTTCTTGTAGCTAGCCATCCATATGTGGTCATACATGCATCTGCCAATACAGTCAATATTCTGATTTGTTGCCTTTAGCTAGCCATTCATTTATGTTTATGTATGAAATCTGCTGGTATAGTCAGGATTCTCCATCTATCCACTGAATTTATAAATTATTGAGCATTAGTGGTCTAAAGCCTTGTATTAGTGAGAGCGTTTATGCATGCCTTCAGTGAAAAGAGAGCTGAAATGGTTATCTAACTTGATCTAAACCATCATTTATTCCAATAGTTTAGAGAACAATATTGAATATTATATGTTACCAGGCATCTCCAATCTATAACCTAACAGAGTTTCCTAGAGTGATAACATAATTGGCCCCGTTGTCGGGGAGAGGAAACTGAACCTCAACTTCCCTGGGAAATGATATAGATCTAGCTTTTATGATAGACAAAGTCTAGGAACTTTTTGGGTTGTAATCATATTTGATGACTCTACTAGAGGCCAAACCTCTTGGAGACTGCACATCATAGTTCTAGCTTAGTTTGTGAAGCATACTCAGAGAAATCCTCAGAAGCTACAAGCTGACCCAGTACCTAACCCTGAAAAAATCATCAAAGAGAGAAAGGTATTGCAGAAAGGAGCATCAGGTTCAAGTAAGCCTAGACAATCTTCTATACCTCTTCAAGAAAGGCTTGTAGTAGAACAAATACATGTTGAGAGTATAGCATCTAATACTAGTAGTGAAGAAAAACTCTCGGAAATTCATAAAGCTCCTTATTCTTTAGGTTCTCCTTTTGTTGTAAGCCCAAAGGAAACCTCACCTCCTATCCATCATACTCCGTTAGTCCTGTCAGTCACTCCTCAACCCTCTATTATTCAGTCTGTCAGTACTCTTTTAGCCACCACAGCTATGGCAGGTCCACAAACACCTACCAAAATGGAAAGAATCATAGCTACTAGCTCTAATACTGCCCACTCCTTTGAATGCCATGCCTACTAGAGAATATCAAAAATATAAACCTAAGTTCAGTGGGACTGAAGGTATTACTGCTAAAGAACATCTTTAGTCATTCTATAGCTATGCTTATAATCTAGACATTAGTGAAGATGATGTGTGGATGAGAGTCTTTGTCGAAAGCCTAGATGGAGAGGCTAGAAAATGGTTCAGAGAACTAACCCCAAGATCTATATCAGATATTGAAGCTTTAGATGATGCATTCCGAAAGCATTGGGGAGATAAGAAGGATCTCCTCTACAACACACTAAGTTTGAGAACTTAAAGAGGGATAATGGTGAGTTGTTATTTGATTTTAATAAAAGGTTTAACCATATCTACAACAAGATACCAGTTGAAGTAAAACCCACTACTACCTCTGCTAAACTCACCTATGCTAGTGCTTTTGATTCTGACTTCTGTCTATTGTTGAGAGAGAGACTATGTGCTACATTGGCTGACATGCAGGATGCAACCTTGGAAGTGGAATCAAACATCATGGTTGTAGAGAAGCTCAAGGGAAATGTTGATAGAAGAAGATGGAGGGGCGAGTCTTCATCATCCTCTGATCCTAAGATAGATAAAATGACCAAAATGATCGAGTCATTAGCCTCTAAAATCTCCAAATTGAAGGTTGATCAGCACCCAGGGAAAGGAAGAGTGCTTAATATCTTTGCTCCTAGAAATCCAAATCCAAATCCATATAGAAGAACAAATGAGCAGTTGTAGATTTTGCAAAGAAACAAAGATACTAATGAAGACCAAAGGGTGAAGGCTCCTTTTCAAAATGCAATCATGGAAGAGAAGTTTAATGAAGATGATGAGATCCATTGTCTAGAAGATAAAGGTAATGCTTCCTTTTTGACCTGAGCTACCTATGAAAAGTCATTATGCAATGACCAAATCAGCCAAGAATGGGATGGTAAATCTATTCTACAAACTGTAGATCAGCAAAGATATAATTTGAGGTCAAAGATAAATAATGCCAAGGAAACTTCTATTCAAAGAGTTGTTGTCCCTGTAGTACAACAAGCTAATAAGAAAAAACAACCGGCAGTTGATCCCAACATCCTCAAAGCTCCAGCTCATGAGGTAAGAGGCCTTGACAAGTATCCTTCTCCTTTCAGTTTTTAATCAGAGATTCAGAAGCTAAGAATACCTATGCCTTTGATTGAACTAGTGAAGAATGATTCCTTCAAAAGATCCATCCTCTAGGCCCTCGAGCCTAAAGCCATCCAAGCCTCCACTGATGATGTAAATCTATAATATGACAAGCCAACTATTATTCTCAGCCCAATGATTGAAAATTGCAAAGACAACTCCCCATCATTCTATGTTTCTCTGACTATTTATGAAAAAATCCTTCACAACTGCCTTTTGGACACTGGAGTTAGCCATAATCTATTGCATAAGGTTGTCATGGATGAGTTGGGCCTTGACATCACCAAGCCTTATCATGACCTGTTCTCTTTTGACTCTAGAAAAGTGAAGTGTCTAGGATTAATCAAGGACCTAGCCATCACTTTGTCTCATCTGCCTATGAAAATCATGATGATGGATATTGTGGTAGCAGATGTACCTCCCAAGTTTGGCATGTTACTTTCTAGAGGTTGGATCAAGAGATTAGGTGGATCATTACAAAATTATCTATCCTATGCTACTACCCTAGTTTTCGGAGGTGAAAGAAAGAGATTATACAGAGAAGTGAAATTGGCTTATATCATCAGGAATGAGAAGAACCCTACTAATCATCCCATCTATGTTGTTGACACTAATTTTGGAGCATGTATTATTCATATTGAAGAATCCCAATTGGCCTCCACATAGCTCAAGAAACTAGTTTGCCAGATTGCAGAGGAAGAAAACCCACAGATTTGGGATATATTATTTGATGGGGCTTGCTCTAAAGTAGTTGTAGGGGCAGTTGTAGTCCTTGTGTACCCAACACAGGAATACATTCATTTATCTTTCAAATTAACCTTTCAGGTCACAAACAACATAGCTGAGTATGAAGCTTTAGTTATGGGCTCAAGCGTTGCTAAAGAAATGGGTATCAAAGGCATGAAAGTTTTTGGAGATGCAGACCTCATCATTCAACAAGTAAATAAAGTATTCCAAGCAAAGCATCCAAGGCTGAAAGCATACAAAGATGAGGTATGGAGGCTTAAGGATTCTTTTAATGATTTCAACATTTCTTATATTCCAAGAATGAAGAACCAGCTTGCCAACTCCCTTATTGTGTTTTCTAGCACGTTTATTCCTCCTTTGCCTCCTAAATTGACATATGAAGTTTAGGTAAAATACAGACCATCTCTACTTGACAATGTCAAATATTGGAGAGTTTTTGAAGATGATGAGGAAATTAACAAGATTTTACAAGTCATTGAGTAATTTGCTGAAATGCACATCAACCAAGAAAATGAAACCATGGAAGAATGTGTCCAATCTAAGCTAAAAAGCAAGATCGACCGAGGAAGCATCATCCAGCTGCCTAGTAATCACATACTAAAAGGATTGGTGCCTCTAGAGAAGCTTTTCCATCATAATGACGTGCCCTATAAGCCAGCCAAAACAGAAAATGAGTATACTATCTATAAACATAATATAGGGAGCCCAACCCATCCAAAATTCATCAATCTGTCCACTCATTTGTCTTCTGCCTAGAATTATGAGTATTGCACCCTCATCAAGTAATTCACGGATATTTTTGCCTGGGAATAGAGTGATCTTAAAACCTTTGATACAAACATCATTCAATACAAGATCCCACTAGAAAAGAACACTACCCCTTTTAAGCAGAAATTAAGACTTATCAACCCTCTCTTATTGCCTTTGATTGAGAAAGAGATCAAGAAGTTGTTAGATGCCAAAATTATAGCTCCCCTAAGGTATTCAAAATGGATAGCTAACCTTGTGGTAGTGAGAAAGAAAAATGGAGAAATCAGGTTTTGTGTTGACTTCAAAAATTTGAACAAGTGCTCTAAAAAAGATAACTACCCCCTGCCTAATATGGAACGCTAGTTGCGAAGAGTTTCAGGGGCTAGAGTCATGTCTTAGATGGATTTTAAGGTTACAATCAGGTTGTTGTACATCTAGAAGATCAGGAAAAGACCACCTTCACTACTCCTTAGGGCACTTTCATGTACTCCAAGATGCCTTTCGGACTGTTAAATGCTGGGGCTACTTTTCAGAGGGCCATGGACATAGCCTTTCTGGGATAGAAGGACAAGTTCATCCTTATTTATCTTGGTGACATAAAATTATTCTCCAACAGCCACAGAGACCATTTACAACATTTGAAGAAGGTCTTCCCAAAGTGTAGATATTTTGGAATTTCGGTGAACCCAAAGAAGTCACAGTTTGCTTTAGAAGAAGGAAAACTTCTGGGACATATTTTTTCTGCGGAAGGTGTGAAGATTGATCCAGCAAGGGTTCAAGCCATTCAGACATTGTCCATCCCAAGGTCAAAAAGGGACATTCAATCCTTCATAGGTAAGATTAACTTCATAAGGAGGTCCATTCCAAACTTTGCAGAGCTTTTAAAGCACATCACTTCCATGCTAAAGAAAGGATCAGAAATAAATTGGACAGATGCTTCAAGAATCTCTTTTGAAGCCATCAAGTAAGCTATCATGGAAGCTCCCACTCTAATCATCCCAGATTACACTAAGGAGTTTCGTATCTTCTCTTTTGACTCTTATGATACACTTGCAACAGTTCTGTTGCAGAAAAATGATGAAGGCATAGAGCACCCCGTGGCCTTTTTCAACAAAACTTTAAGGGATGTTATACTAAGGTATGACCTTATTGAAAAACAAGCTTATGCTCTCATAAATTTTTTAAAGGAATTCAAAATTTATATTCTGCATTCCAAAATAGTTGCATATGTACCTTCAACCTCAGTAAAAGATGTCTTAACTTAGCTAGATATTGATGGGAAGAGAGCTAAATGGATTACAAAATCAAAAGCTAGGGCTTTGCTAAACTTATGGGTGAAGAAAATTGCAGCTTGTTAGACATAAATTCCATGGGTCTAAATTTAGATGATGAGCATACACAGGGAGCAGCATAAGAGAAAAAGAAGCATCAGTCTTTGGTTTAAAATCTAGCCACATGTGAATGGTATTACAACATAGTTCTTTTTTTGTAAAATCTAGAAATCCCTCCAGGGCTTAGCTCAAGTCAAGCTCGTGCCATTAAACTCATATCAGCCAAATTTTTCATTAATAAAAATATTATTTATTGGAAAGACCCATACGGAATCCTTTTAAGGTATCTAGATAAAGAAAAATCTGTGGAAGTCATACAACCATTCCATTCTGGCATCTATGGAGGGCATCATTATTGGAAAACCACAGCTCACAAAATCTTGAGGGCTGGATATTATTGGCCTACTCCTTTCTCTGATGTGTTTTCTTTTGTAAAAGCTTGTGACAAGTGTCAGAGGTTTACAGGAAGACAACACCTAAAATCTCTTCCCTTGAAGCCAATACATGTCAATGGTCCCTTCTAGCAATGGGGCTTGGAATTTATAGGTGAGAGAAACCCACATTCCAATGAACAACACAAATGGATCTTAGTAGCCACTGATTATTTCACCAACTGGATTGAGGCTATACCCACTAAGAATGCCAATCATCAAGTTGTCATAAAGTTCTTGAATGAGAATATCTTCACTAGATTTGGTTGCGCAACCAAACTAGTCATTGATAATGCAGCAGCTTTCAAGGCAAAAGAATTGATGGACATGATTGAATCCATGGGAATTCAAGTGGTGCATTCTACCTCATATTATCCTCAAGGAAATGGCCTAGCAGAATCATCTAACAAGAGTCTAGTAAGGGTAATCAAAACATTGTTAGAGGAAAAGAAAAAGATTTTGGATTCCAAGTTGAAGTTTGCACTATGGGCTTATAGAATTACCATCAAAAATTCCATAGGGAATTCTCCACTCAAACTAGTTTATGGCATTGACACTGTTTTCCCCATCCAGTTGATTCTCCCTATGGCTAAGTTCTTGCAAGAAGAACAAGATGAAGAGAATGGCATGGTAAGAATAATGAATAACTTGGTTGAACTACAACGGATCAGAGAGCAGCTAGTTGAGAAGTCAAAAGATCATCAAAAGAAAATCAAAGAAACCTTTGACATGAAGGCAAAAGTGGACAATTTCCAAGTTGGTGATTGGGCGCTTAAATGGGATGCATTTAAGGAAAAGAAAGGTAATCATGGCAAGTTTGACTCCTTATGGACAGGTCTGTTTTTCATTGCTCAAATTCAGTAGAACCATACATTCATTCTGCACAGTCTGGAAGGAGGATATACTTTTGGTAGCCCAATAAATGGGTGGTTCTTGAAAATTTATTTTGTTTAAGGCTTTAAAGCCTTGTCATTTTAAATATGTTTTTCTAGTTTTTATTTCATTACAAAATAGACTCCATGCCCAATGGAACACTAGAAGGAAGATTTGACTTTGTTTTTTCAGGAAAGGAATTGATCTGTGATTCTTGAAACCTCACAGGGAGGATTTCATCCCCAGAAGGAGCTAGTGTTAGCCTTGCTGGAAAAAGGCCCAACAATGGATCCATATAGGCTCTTAAAGTCCAAATTTTCTCAAAATCATGCCAATAGATCCATTAATTCTCTTGAAGTCATCAAATTTTGCTCAAACATCATCCAATGATCAAAATTAGCATAAGAGGAGAGCCCTTGGAAGAGCAGAAATACACTATCGGGAGGGAAAAACATTTGAAAACCATGAAAAACCCACAATCGCAGGCTTAAATAGAGGAGTGAACAACAACCATTAGATCTAGTTGATCAACGGCCCAGATCTAAGTGGCTAATCACAATTGGCTGAGAAAAAGGGACAATTTAAAGTTGGGCGCATGACAAGTTGATCAAAGATGACCGATGATTGGATTGGCAGGTTGCATCGGCGGGGAGCATATGCTACATTATATAAAGGACTGGAGAGGTGAGCAATGCATGATTGCAATTTATCACAACGCTGATATCGCATTGGCACTATACCATGGGTGGGGCCTGTGCATATACATATGGGTGACTCGATGAGCTCGACTCGACAGCATTA
The DNA here is from genome assembly GCA_000404065.3 of Pinus taeda. NCBI lineage: Eukaryota > Viridiplantae > Streptophyta > Pinopsida > Pinales > Pinaceae > Pinus > Pinus taeda. The sequence continues at coordinate 70,983 of APFE031420188.1, forward strand.
TAGTTGGGAGTTCATAACTTTTGAAGTTCATACCCAAGCAATTTTTAATGTATTTTCTATGTATTTCATTATATAACAAAACACAAAGGAAACCAAGGGCAGTGCGATAGCGATAGAAACCTAGATCGATGTGTTTCGGGAAGCAAAATAGATATATTTTCAAGTCTCCAAAAGCCCAATTTTTAACGTATTTCATGTATTTTCATTATATAATGAAAATACGAAGGGGGCATTGGCCAACAATGATTGTGTTGAGTCCTAGACCCGAAAGGGTCTGGGAAGTGAAATGGATAATATTTGAAGTTTGCCAAACCCATTTTCATGCATTTTTCATTATTTTTGCATATTTCATAATGTAAGGGAAATACACAGGAGCAGACCTTTTGTGACTTGCGATGGCGACAAGACCAGACCCAATAGATAACTAAACCATATTTTAGGACTTTTGAAGTCCAAAATGAATAGTGATAGGCAGGATTTATCAATGTTACAACGTTTTCACTGTTTATAACAGAAACAGTCACTGTTTGCAGTTTAAAGGGAAAAACAAAGGCCCAAAGATCCATTCTAGCATATAACAAAGCCTAGGAGATATTTTGCTATGAAACAAAGCTCGAAAAGGGAAAGAGAAGGGCCACAACATGCTATAGCCCGAAACAGAAAGATAAGGGAGCACAAACAGCGCAACAGCCACACCAACAAACATCATGGAGCATCTCTGGCATAGGAGAACTCCCAAATAGCATGACAAAGCTACCAAAAATATCTGAAAGAAGTTACTCTGTTGTCAAAAGTAGAAAACTTTGATCCCATGCTTGCCTAGAGGGCATCAAATCAATTAACAATGTAGATCAGATAGATTAAGACTCTGAGCCTCTTAGAGCTCAAGAGCATTGTAAACAGGCTATAAATACCTGAAATTATTATGTAATAGAGGTTCAACTTCTGGGGATTATTCCTCCTCTGTTCCTTTAAGATTCTCATCTTCATTATAGCTATAGATGATGAGGTCTGAGCTGCGTGAGGAAGATATGAATGTGAACATTGTGCTATCAAGTGGAATCGCGATGGGATATGAGAGAGGCAAACAACCAAAATATAGTACTTGGGTTTTCAATGCTCCAGTGAAGGAAGAAAAGTTTGATTTAGAGCACACTTGGGAAACCTTCATGGAAGCCAAGAAGAGCTTCGATGATGCCTCCACTTCCGGAAGCAAAGATAAACCGGAGCCAGAGATGGACCCATCTATGCTCACAATGTTCCTGGAAACATGTATGAAGCTACTACGTGATAGTAAGGCGGTAAAAGGGTTATAGGAATTCATTAATAGATGTACTAGGACTGTACCAGGAGAACCACACGTAGTCAAGAAGATCGGAAAACATAAGACAAGAACAGGAAGATAAATGAGACTAACCACGCAGATCGAAGAATATGAGATGGATCAAGTCATCATGGATTTAGGATCAGGTGTGAATGTTCTGTCGAAATAGACATGGGAGTGAATGGGGCGACCTGTGCTGTAGTGGTCCCCAATTTACCTAAGAATGGTGAACCAACAGAAAATAATGCCCATGGGGCGATTGTCGGGAATAACCATGGATATTGAGGGAGCGAGTGCACTGGCTGACTTTGAAGTGATAGAGATTGTTGATGAAAAAAATCCCTACCCCGCGCTCTTAGGAATTTATTGGGCCATTGACATGAATGGGGTGATCAATTTGAAAAAGCGAAAAATGATTTTTGAGAAGAAATCACTATGTGTAATTATATCCCTAGACCCTGCTGAAGGATCCCGCTATAGGGAGCTGGTGGATGACTATGAAAGTGATGATGATTTGGGCTGCATCTATAAGATAATAGCATGAAAGTAGGACTGGGTGAGTCCCATTGAGGATGGATAGATTGCATGGGAGTGTGAAATTTCCTGTACTTTGAATTCAGATGAGGAGACATAGCGATGGCGGAATCGTTTACATGACGTAACTACACTGAATTGTAATATGATGACAAGGTCATTGCACTGCGTATCGACAAAAGTAAGAGACCTGCCTACTTATGATGGTTTAAGTGACGTAGATAACTTCTTGAATAAATCTAAAAGGGAGGTGTCGAAAAAGTAACACTTCCAAGCCTTGGACTGGGTACTTCGCGCTATGCCCACGAGGTTGCGGGATATGTACAAAGGGAGCTTTGACAACTGGCACGAATGTAGGACAATGATGCACACGTGATTTGGGAAGCCTAGGGTGCAATTGACAGTCAAGTACACGCATCTAGCTAGGTGGTCATAGGCATGTGGAAAACAACCTACACAGATGCACATGAACTCCACGCTGAAATGTATGATCAATAAGCATGTGTTGGGGGGACCAATGTGCAAATGGCTCTTAATGTTGGGAAGAAATTATGTAGAAAGAACAATCACACAAATGATTCTCCATGCAGAAGCGGTCAATAAGGTATGCCATGCGCTGAACAAATTATGCACTGTGCAGCGAAGTGATTGGGACCTGCACATACCCACAATATTATGGGCTTATAGGACAACATGGAAAAAAATGACAGGACAGACACCTTTTACGCTTGTCTATGGAGTGGAAGTTGTAATGCCTATGGAATACATTGTGGCTATTTTACACAGTAGCGCTCATATGTATGACGGATCATGGAGCGGAGAGGCTTGTGCAGTTGGAGGAGCTCGAAGAAGAACAATTTTTGGGTGGATTTCACTAGTAGGTCCAAAAGTAGTGGGAAAAGCTTGGCACGATCGACATATTAAATTGTAGACCTTCAAGGTGAATGATGTGGTGTTGTTTTATGATAGTAAGTTCGATTAATTCCCAAGGAAGCTAAGAATGCATTGGCTACGACCATATGTTATTAAGGAGATCACAGATGGTGGCGCGGTGTAGTTGGTAAATTTAAATTGAGAACTCTTCCCAAGAAAAGTCAATGGTAGTAATTTGAAGGCGTACACAGGGGACTCAACCATCTGACTAGCTGATAGAAGCACAGTATTAGCGCTTCAGGTAGCTGAAAGGAGGTGCAAGTTTATAAACTACTCTACCTGGGAGCTACGTAATGTCAAGACTATGCACAATAATGAAGTGTCAGAGGGTCTGCGGTAGCGTGAGGGTAGCTGCATGTCATATGGGTCAGCTGGAAAGTGACTGTTATAGTCACTATTCATAGTGTGATGCTTGGTTTGATACCAAATGGAGTAGGAAGCAGGGATTTGAGGTGAACTTTGTGGGCTAGATTCTTGAAAATCTACTGCCAATCGAGCATTAATAGACCAAATGTGGGGGGAACAGTCGAATTAAAATTCAAAAGGCGCTATAAATTGCAAAGGGCTATCTAGAAAACAACACTTGGTAATTTTTGAAATGAGTTATTGTGCGCACAGACACTCATGAAACTAGACTTGTTTGATCTTTTGAAGGCAAATTCGTTGCTTGAGCAATTACCCGAGCCGTTAAGAGAATTGTGGAATAGCACTATGGTAGCACCTGAGGAAGCCATGGATACCGGAGTTGTGGCATAGAATAGACAGTTCGTGCAGGTGGTTGAGGAAGCCTGCCAGATGGTCTTAGAGTTGTCCATCCAAGCAAAAGAACCAGTCAGGCCGCACGTCTAGAAACTAGCAGTAGGGGTACATGAGGCAAAGGATGAAATGATCAGGGTTCAGCTCGAACTAAACCTTCAAATAGCCAAATTTCAGTTGAAGGCATAGCCTTCAACTCTACCAGAGGTTAGGGAACAACACGTTGACACGATTACAGCATCAATAGCAGTGGTTAAGAGTGTAGTGACAAACTACATAAAGCTATTCGAGCAGTCGTTTGAGGTTCTCACCACCTTGCAGGAGGACCCGAACATATAGTGCCTAGAGATAGAGGCACGTGAGCTGCAACATAAATACTATGAAGTAAAAGGGAACGCGTAGATAGTTTCCCTTACGTTGAGGCTCATGAAGATGTAGCAAGCGAAAGCACTCAAGGAATATGTAAATGTTGCCTGACATAAGGAAGCAGTTTTGAACATGCGCTTACAGCCATGGATTGATGAGGTGTACATTGTTACAGCCGCCATTGAAGCAAAGCTTGCGCAGCTACAGGCAACATAGGAAAAGGTTCAAGGCAGCAGTTCAGCTACAACAATCTCTAAACAACAAGTCGAGGAAGTATAGCAAGCAGGTGCTTAGTGCGCTACCAATATTGCAGCAATTCAGGCAAAATTGGGAGGTCTTTGCACAAAGATCTCCACACTGAGAGAGTGACTCAAGGGAAAGTCACGCTGTTTGTGTTGGGGGCCTGTTGGGAATGGGATCCCCCAAGGGAATTTTTGGGGCTTAGAGCCCAGATTTTGGTCAAAAAATTGTAACTCCGAAGTAAATACTCTAGATTTTGTGGGAGCGGAGCGCGTAGCTTGTAAAAGTGTCATAGGGTTGTCCGCCCTCAATTTTGTAATGTAATTTCAGCTGTAGAGACCTACTCATGGCCCACAGACCATGGGATTGTATAAATAGAGCAAGCCTCTAAGTAGTTAAGAAGGGGAGAATCATCTAATAAAAACATGGAATAGAAGCATAGTGGAAGAATGGAAGTGTAAAGTCTAGTTTGGGTCTTAGAGTAGGAGAAAGCTTTGTAGTTGAGTGTGCAGATGTCTAGTAATCCATAGCTGAGTGCGCAGGCTGAGTCAAGTGGATAACAAGTTGGAAGCATTAATAAAGAGAACTTTCATATCAATTATGTGTATTTATTTTCTATTTTATGCATTGAATATATTGGGTATAAATTGCACTTCTATTGTTTATGTGATGCGCAAATATATATGGTTGTATTGATTAAGTGAATACAATATAGAATATCTGTTTACGTGAAGTTGACTAACATATGTAAGAAGATAAGTAAGATACGTAGTGTAGTTCGAGGAAATAGTGCAGTTCACTACCATAGCAGTGTAAAAGAATCTCGGCCCCTAGTTTAGGCTGTGTGAAAGGTGATTATAACAGTTCACGAGGGTATTGAGGGGTAGAATAGTGTGCAAAGTAAACTATGTGAAGGTAGGCATAGTTGGACTAAATCGACACCACAGACATCTCAAGGGTGTGGAAACTTGGTTCCAGCATCCCCCTATACTGCTTCGGGTGAGACTTCAGTCCATGCTCTATAGGATGATGTTGAAAGGGCCATTAGTGTAGGGATTTGTTTGGCTAAATAACTCCGAACCTGGGTCAAGCCCCCTCAAGCAAACATTGTCTCAACTTTATTTTGTTGGAAAACCAATTCAACCACAAAGTTTTGAATATCGACTTTAATAACATCCCAAAAAAAATTCCTTCTTAACCATGTGGTAATTTTTTAAAAATCGTGAGTTCCCTCCTAATGGAGAGGTGTGCAATTCCATAAGAATCTTTTGTTTGAGTTGGGAATTCTTACAAAGGTATAAGCGTTCTTTGTACCATAATGCATCATTTTTCCAGCTAAATGCATCAGATGTACTAGGAGCTTGCTACAAATTTGAATGAGTGCCCACAATTCTTCATCATTCTTCCATTCATCCCTCGCTTTGGCTATCCAATCTGGTTGGATAATAGAAATGGCACAAAGCAATGCTTCCACATCCTCATCCTTTCTTGAGAGTGCATATGAAACAACATTTTGCTTCCCTTCTTTGTAGATGATTTCAAGGTCATAACCCAACATCTTTGTGACCCATTTTTGTTGTTCCTCTAAATATAATCTTTGTTCTAAAAAGTATTTAGGACTATCATGATCTGTTTTTACTTGAAGAAACTGAGCAAGTGTCCTCTGGTCTTTCAATCCTTGAAGATACGAAGTTGTATCTAGATAAGGACATCAAACTGAAGTGGCAAGAGGTGAATGAAAAATTCACGGGTACTTTTAGGGATGACCTTGAAGACCGTTAGGTGTACATGAACATTCATAAGTTCGACCTCTACTAGATTGCATGTAGATACCCCGCGTTCCCATGCACGGACATGATTGACTAGATCGTCTCTCACACTAGCTCTGAAATGATGACCTTGAGTAGTGTCAGTGGGTTAAAACTTGTAACCTTCTAGGCACAAGATTATGATGATATGTATTAGATGACTGAGCCCATGACTATCATGACTCCCCCATTCAGCTTGCCCAATAGCAGAGGCCACTCCAGAGACATTCTGAAGGATTGGGTAAAAGAGCCAACTTGTTTCAGGATGACCCCCAACCAGAACTGTAGGACAAAGATATTGATGAAGGCATACCAATACTTGGTCATATTCGCATGTCGACTGAGTGGCCAAGCAAGCACTGAGACCTTCCCTCAAAGTTGGGTAGTTGTGTTGGATCAACTGGCTAGAGAAGGAAGACCATGCAATTGGTCTGGCATACTGCCTCATCAGCTAAAGGAGAAAGTCATGAAGGCTCGACAGTCACCCAAACACATGCATGCAGAGGTTTATATGTCCACCTACATTCTAGATGTAGTCTGTGCCCGACATGAGTTCTCGGGATTAGAGTGGGCATGGTCACTGGCAGAGACTGTTGTGAGCACGTATTTCAAGTTATTGTCCAAGTGCAGCTTCAGAGGAGTGATCATACGACTATATGACATGTCAAAGGAAGTAATGAAGGCATTGTTAGGCATTGCAAATCGGTATGCCTCACTGGACGACACATTCATTCGAGTGTTCAGTGTGGAGAAGCCTCTACATGTTCTACCAAAGTTTGCATTAGGCGTGATTGTCATGCAAGAAGTAGCATATCATATCTCAGCAGGATTAATAGCTAGGTTGCAATGGAAGAAGAAGGCACCATGGCCCACTCTTCCATTGCATATTGGGTTATACAAGATTTGGAGCATCAAGCAAGTGGATGTTGAAGCTGAACATATGAAGAAGTACTTGTTCGACCTCCGAAGCTTCAACCCATATGACGCACATTGCATTGTGAAGGATCACTCCATGAGATTTCATCTCAATTGGATCCATGGGGCATGTCATTGGGCCGAGGAGGACTCATGGAGGTATTGCTACAATTCCTCTAGACCTAATGAACATGTTGTTTCGCCATATAGTGATTTTCACAACAACATGAAGCAGTGTCACAATGAACACCAAAAGTAGCAGCAGCAGGAGAAATAGCAGAGCCAAGCATACCTATGCGTGACAAATGGAAGAGAAAGATTATCAACCACATGGAGGAGGAACAAAGCTGCAAGTTTCAAGTAGATCCACTTGTAGAACAAGCAGCTACCGCTATTCAACAGAAGAGGAAGCAGGGTGACAACCGAATCATGCGAAGGCAGAGGGATAAGAAGAGAATGGAAGAAGAAGAGAAGGAATTGCATGAGTTGAGGGAGCAAATCTGGAAAGAACAAGAGTTGTGCCAATTGGAGAAGGAAGCACAACAACAATAGATTCATCTAGGGGTGCATCACGTGCAAACAGACAAAGCAGCACCCGTATAAGTAGTTGACTCTTCTGAACAAACGACATCAAGTGAACAGGGTGAACCCTCGCAGGGGCAAGACTTTTCTCAAGAGATAGAATAGGCTCTTGAACTATTGGATGCAGACATGATGAAGCAAAAGTTAGAATAGGAAACTGACCTCATGTCTCATCAAAGAGATGTCGACTCACCTAATTCAATGCATCCAGATAATGAGCAAGTCTCGGATGATCAAGGAGGCACTGAGATCCTTGGTGGTCAACCGAAAGCAGAGATGCACAATATCTCCTTTGACGAATCTCATCACAGAGTTGTGTAGTCTTAGAGATTACTAACTCTGGAATACTAACCATCCCTTATGCACTTTGAAGAGAAAGTGATCATAACTAATGTGCACAAGCATCCAACTACGTTGGCTGATGAAACTAGAGTGTATGTCAAAGCTACTAGCTCTAGTGTTTCTTTTCTCATAGATGACAATGAGTGAATGGCGAAGGAACTACAGGTGGCCAAGCAATGTCCACCTGAGCTGAGCTAAAGAAGGCAATACTGGATGTATTATTGTCCTTGGACATAGTTATGCGAGCATTTTACTCCGAGTTTGGTACCGTGCATCAAGCAGTCATTCATCTCCATGGATGGCAAGAATGACATGCAAGAAGAGTATGCATCTTAAAGAAAATACATACTGCATTTATAACATGCGAGCATGGACGATAAATTACAACGGAGCCTCATTTCACTTTCCAAAAATGATGAAGGCTAATGTGTCGAGTTGCAAGCACATATTCAGAGTCACGTCAGGAACTATGAAAACCTGACACAACTCATGCCTAGCATACATGCTTCCCATGCATGAGTATTCAAAAGCATGGAGGTTATAGTGCAAACTCATGTGATCCCATCACTTGGGACCCTCACTACAACAAAGACCAAGAAGCATGTCCAACAGTCTGAGATGATGTACACCACCACCAACCTAGACTTTCCTATCAGTGCAGACATCATGCCCAAATACCATGCTGGTCTGACCACACTAAATACAATGATGTGCATGCTCACAGACGAGTTGGACAGAGGCACCTGGTCAGTGTACCCATATTCTATGGAGGCAAGGTTCAGGTTTCAGATGGATGTCACAATAGAACACATGGACACTCTCAAGGACTACCAATCTTGGCATCAATATGTCACTATTGATTAAAATGAGGATGTCGAGAAGTTGGACTTCGATGGTTGTCTAAGTCCAAATGATGTCTAGTTTGGCTTGTCCAAGCCATTGTTCACATGGGTACATGTGCATTTTAATGGTGAGTCATGTCAACTGTAAGTCTAGTGTCAAGTGTGGATGTAACAATCATAGAGTAGGTGAAGATTCATGAGGGTAGTTGAATGGTCACAAAGGGGAATTTCAAGGGTCACCCCACCCGTTGCTATAAATAGTCCCTCATAGTTCATTGTATAGGTTTTTGGTCAACCAAGCTTCTATTAAGACTATCTTGAAGAAATCTTGGACAATATTGTAATGTGCCTTGGCTTGTCCATTGCATGGAGCTAGTACATCTATTTCGAGGAGAAGGCAAATATGGTTGTAACGTTTCACTGATGGGGCTAATAGGTTTACATGGATGTATTGTATGATTGGAACTTACACATTTATATAATAAGAGCCAACACATTTTCATGCATATGTTGTTATTGTAGTTGGACTACTCCAGTTGATTTAATGATATGTGTTGTTTAACTTACGTACTTGTGTATGAACTGATTCACATGCAATTATATAAATCTTGTTGTTAATGTGTTGCATATGTTGTTAATGTTGTCATTTTTCATGTCGACTACTCTATCATACATTAGATGGTCCTTTCACTTGAACCTTGCTATAACAACTATCACACTCATCTTAGACTGATTCGTGAGTTTTGTACATGTTATCTTACCTTGTATGATGTGATTGTTGCATCCGAGTGGACTGCTCTGTTGGAATCCATGCATGTCCCTTGTGTTGTGTGTTGCTATTCGAGTTGGGACTAATCCATTTCAACCTGGAACTCACCTTCACCTCCTCCCCCTTTCAAAGTGTTGTATCCTCTCATACATGTTCCTTGACTCACTGCATCAGTCACACCCTTGCTGCTGAGAGAGTTATTCTACTTGCCTCTGTATGACACCATGGTCAAGGCATTACCTTATGACCCACTGCTGAGACTCATACACCAAACAGTCTGAGGTCTAATTGGGAATTCTTATTAGGGAGATCCCCTTAACATGTTAGTAGGTCCAGCACCATCAACATAGTACCATCTTTCTTCTTTATGAACAACACTAGTGCACCCTAAGGAAATACACTTGGCCTGATGTATCCCTTCTCAAACATCTCCTTTAACTACAAATTCACCTCTACCAACTCAGATGTGCTCATTCGGTAAGGTGCCTTTGATGCCAGAGCTTCCCCTTGCACCAACTCAATAGAAAAGTATACCTCCCTGTGAGGTGGAAACTTTGTAATTTCCCTAGGAAATACATCCTGAAACTATTGGAGAAATAAGTTTCCACTCAAAACATTTGCATCCCCAAATTCCTTACCTTTGTCACTGGAAATGTACATTGCAAACATCACACAACCTTTTTTGCAACTATTCTTAGCCTACATAGCAGTAACCATCCTCACTGATGTAGGCTTCTTCTTCCCCTGCAAAGTTATCCTTTCCCCACTGTCATTCACAAAATCAATGGCCTTGTCGAAGAAATCCACTTTGGTCCTGCAAAGGTATAAACAATCAATATCCAAAAGAATACTATATCAACCTAATGGTAGTACAGTCAAATGTGTTGTTGTAGGCATAACATTTAACTAAAATGCACATGCTCTTACCCAATTGTGAACTCTCTTCTTTGTACCTATATCCAACTACACCAACCAAGATTTTGCATGCACTTCTTTTCTCAAATGACACTTATCCACCAGGTCAAGATTAATATAACTATAGTTAGATCTAGGATCAACCAAAATACAAACAATTTTATCACGAAGCTTACCATCCATCTCAATAATATATTCCTAATGATCTGGCTCTCTATTGTCCACAACTACATAGATGTGAGGAGTGATGTGGCCCACATTACCAACTGTATGCACCTCCCAAGCATTGTAGATTTGGGGTCTACCACCCTCTGATACTGCGTACAATCCCTCTTATGATGAACCTTATCACATATCCAACACTATAATGGTTCTCTCCCACCGCCTCTAGCCTATATCTCTCCATGTCCTTTCTCAATTGTAGTGAACGTCTTGTAAGGAAATACATTTTCTTTCTCACTTGCATCTTGAGGTCTTCCTCACTTTGGTGTCCATTTTCCTTTCACTTTCTCATTTCCTTTCAAGTCATGCTTAGGCTCAACTTTGCGCTTTGACTGCTCATAACAATGTTTCAAATTTTGGATGGCCTCCTCCAACAATCTAGGCGCTCAAACTAAATCTGATCTTTGTATGCTACTAATAGTCCACTAATGAATGTCTAAACATTGGCATTCTCCTCCTTGAGGTAAGGCACATATCCCAACAAATCCAGGAACCTACTAGTATACTCATCGTTTTTCATGCAACCCATCTGCCACTCATAAAACTCCTTAGCTCTGTCATCAAAGTATCTTTCTGAAAAATACTTCTTCTTTAAGAACCTCTCAAACTCATGCCAATTAAAATCATCCTCGTGTATACATTTAACATTATTAATATATTCCCACCAAATATCTTCTTTCCCTTTGAGACTGGAGGTGGCTATCTTTTCTTTCATGTTTTCTGAATAGTCATGCAATCTAAAGAATTTCCTCATACCAAGAACCCATGCCTCTGTATCCTATGATTTATTCATCTCTCCACCAAAGGTAGGTTGATTTTCTTTCTTAAATTCATTCAGAAGGTATCCACTATCACTCCTCCTGTAAGAATGAAAATGATGATGATTGTGATACCTATCAGAACAAAAACTAGAAGAGTACATGTGTCTATAACCTCTCCTATATGGAGTGTTCAACAATCTGCCATCTTTGATCATGTCATCTATGTCTGATCTATGGCCACCATAAGACCTGGTGCCATATGCCCCATTAGTTTTGTTCTCCTGCTCATGGCTGATCCAAAGTGGTCCCAGTCACTATAATTCTAACAAACTCTAAAGCAGTATTCCATTAACCTCTGCTTGCTTCTCTTGTTCCTGCATCATTTTGTCATTATTTGCCTTACAACTCCTTATCTCTTCCTTCAAGCTTCTCAATGTGTCTGTCAAATCAGAAGAGTGCCCAACACCATGTTGCCCATCTGATTCAAAGGGAGAGTCTTTGTAGTCTACCATCTTGCTAACCATTTTGATCTCTTTCTTGCAGTGGAGGAGTTGCAAGAAACCTTCACCATGGTATGCATGACCATCCATGCAATGTCAAATTAGTCTTCAAAAATTCACATTTTTAGACTACTTCATGAGTGGTTGTGATATTTAACTGACTATTCAATTTGAGAAATGGATATTCACTTAGTAATAGTTCTAGTGGTAACATTTAAATTACAATCAAGAAGTTTTCTATCACTGAGCACTTCTACAAACACAAGCGAGATGAATGAAAATGATATGGTTGTTTGTGGATAATTTAGTTTAGAACAGGATTTTGGACGGTCATTAGTGAAATTAATGGTTCGCACTTCGAAAATTGCTATCATAATGTTGGTGGGAGTGAAATTAATGATTTAACAGTTAAATCATTAAAAATATCAGAGGAAATGGCTAGTTCTGATTTGGCAGTTATTTGGTGGAAGGTATGGAATGTCCAAACTAATAGCAGAAGGAAATGTTAAGAGGAAAGTGGTTTTTTTGGGGGGGCAGAGGTGTGGTGGTAAGTTGTATTTGAGAGGGATGTTCTTGTAATAGATGAGCACCTGACATGTACTAATAAATGGTTTTCAAAAAACAGGATTGTGGACCCCCCTGCTAAACCTCAGGAGTATGGCGGGGTCCCGCAATAGATCTTTAACCATTGATTGCAACAGAAACAATAAATGTCATTGAAACTTGCTTGGTGGATAATTACTAGTGTATTTATTCAAATAACCACTAAATGAAATTTATTGCTTCTAAAATTTAACTAAAGTGACATTTATAAAGATATGCCAAGCTTGATTACAAACTGAAATTAAATTAACTATTTTTCTTTTTCAAATACAATTTAAAAATAATTTGCATGGGTAAAAATTAGTTACAACGTATGGAACATTATCTCAAAGAGAAAAATCATACTTACAGGTTCATCGATCATAACAATCTCAACAAATTGCTCACACTATATGTGATTGGAATATCTTCACGAACACATCGAGTCAAGCACTCTTCATCAATCATGATAGAGATGAAAGAACTCCAATGATTTATGCTTGGTGTGAATAATGTATCAATTATTGCTAGCATGCTAATGAATCAATTAATATTACCTTTGGAAATTAACACATGGATGTCACTATAAAAATGACCAACACCTAACCATACTCATCAAAACATGCAACTATAAATAATTTATTAGATTTAAAATTGTAAGGCTATGTGACCTCATTTGCTGTTTGAACCATCAAATCCTCATGCTGATCCTAAATTTCACAATAGTTCATGAGACTTGTGGTAAGTCTCTCCTTCTCTTCATCCTCCTCTCTCAGGATGTCTCCTTTCTATGGCATACGAACTTCATCCACAATTCCATTAACTGGAATTTCCTTTATGGGGAATCTCTCCATCATCTACACCTGCAAGACTTGCATTTACAAATATTTCATTAGTTTTAAAATCATGAGATCCTTGGATCTTATCAAGTCCTTCATCCCTATATTCACTGTTATGGCATCATTTAGCACTCGTGTAGACTTGATGCTCTTTTATGGCCCTGTGGAGTCCCTTTTTCCATACATACTTGATCTTATATTAAAAAATAATATCTCAAATTCCATATGTGACTCTACACACACTAAATTGCGCACATACGCGGGTCATATAACACTACACCCACGTATACATTTCAAAAAATGAAAAAATTAAATAAAACACTATTTTTCGACTGGGGTCCACAAGTTTTACCGAGAGTCCACCTAGAGGAGCTCATGGCACAACTGAATTAACTAATCACATGTGGTATATATACACCCCTTGGGTAGGCCTAAAATAAATAAAAGAAAGGGCTATCGAAATAATACCCATTTTTCTTCTAGATTAAGTATGATTTTCTCGTGCCTCCTACACTCTGATTCTCTAGGAAACCCTAGTTTCCTTTGTAGAGATGTTAAACATATTTATGGAATATCCTTGCTATTGTTAGAGAGGTTTTATTTGTTTCTCAAATTAGATAGATTTGGAGGAAGGCTTCATTAGTGCCTTTGGTCTCGATCAAATTGTACCTTTCCTGTACCTATTGTTGTTAATCAATAAAGAAGCTCATGTCTTATTCTTGATATGTTATTATCTCATGAACAATATTTTATATGCTTATATATGATAATCTAACATGTCCTTTATTTATTCACACTGAATTAGCTATTATGTATGTGCTTCTGTGAATTGGCTTCCAAGCGTGCTCATTCTAGGGGAAGCAGAGGGTTTGGACACTATGGGAACATCATCAAACATAGGACCTCTGGGTATGTTTCCAAATCTATGTTTAGTAATTCATATGTTTGACTTTCTTGTTTGACCACTCTTTGTTGATTATCTTGTTCTGCTCTGTTGAGGTTTTCAACCCTTACCTTAGGGAACTTTTCCCACCAACATTCACCAAGGATAGGTCCTTGTTCTAGTTCACAATCGTGAACATTCATATCTACTTCTCTAAGCTCTTCATCCTTCAATTGGGAATTAAACCTATGCTCCAACTTCACTTTCAACCTAGGCCACTTCACTTTCTTCTACATAATCCATTTTCACCTCTAGTCTTCGTCGCCTTCATGTAGAAGTTCCATTAGTACATTCAACTATATTTTTATCTCACCAATTTCTCTGTCGACTTCCTCTTGACTCATCCTTCTCTTTATTCCAGTTTCTTTGAAATATTTTCTTCTTCTATTGTGGCTTCTTCATAAACCCATGACATGACTATCAATAGTCATATTTCCTTTTCCTTTGTGAACTTTACCTTGTCCACTTGTAGACTACCTCTAAGCCTATGCAATAACAAGTTACTCCTTAACTTGTTATAATACCTCACCAATCTATATTTGAGCATGGCCTTTTGGTATCCTTGGTTCTCTCCTATAGAAGAGCTTGAGCTTCTTTTCTCCTCTTATGATTTTGCAATTCTTCACTTCCCCTGCAAACATACACTTGTCTTCCTCCTTCCAACCACAATTGGAACCTGTAAATGATATTTTCCATAGCATCTAAGAACTTCCTTTAATGTTTGTTACTTTTCTCCTTTGTAAAATTTTCCATCACTACTACCTGTAATTAAGAAATTCTTTCTCAATTTATTTGAAAACATAAAAATACCAATTTCACCTTTATGGTCAACTTCATGTGAACATACACATTGCTGCTATAGTCTTCAATCCTTCTATTGGCTCTACAACTGCAGTCCTTTCATTGTTCTTCCTCATCTAAAAAACATGCTACCACTCCATCCTCTTTTAATTTCCTACTTGTTCACTTTGTTTCAACACAATTATTATTTAGTCAAAAGGCTCGTAATGTTTGAAAGTACTTGCCCCAAAATACTATGCCTGCATGAATGGAACAATTTTCTACATAATGTTAAACCCTGTATACCTTACATGATAAAAATATGCATTTAGAGAAATTACTTTCTAATTCATCATGAGCATCAGTCATTATACAACTTCCAGATATTCCTATATCTTCCCCAAAAGAATTTCCTCAGCAACAAACTTCCCTTGTTGCACCTTATAGAATATTTTCCTCACACACCCGACCTCCTATATCATGCCTTGGAAATATTTCTTTAAAGCACAAACTACTCCAAAAATCTTGAAATAACAACTAACTTGTCAATTAATTGCCCCCTACTAATAGAAATTACAAAAAAGAAGATTCCAAATGCATTTTTAGCAAAATATTTTCTTAGAGCTTTCATCTAGGAAAAATAAACCAAAAAATACTGAGCCAAAAAGGCCATGATGATTCTCTCATATGAATGGGACACACTATTGCATGTTAAATTCCCTGTAATCATCAAAAAAATCTATAAACTCCACACTCTCCAAATTTCAAATTCATTTGATGGAAACCCGTCATTTGTTCACCTGTATGTGCTCATCAACATGGTAACCAGGCAACCAATCTTCTATATTTATTCTGTTTCTTTATATGGAAACTCACATGCCATGTTAGGGGTTTTCGATTTCATCTTCCCAATAATTTCAAAGATATATTTTCACTGAAATTGAAGCCCTATTTGTATCAAATTTCAATAGATAACCATCTCAGTGACATTAAGATATTTATCTATAAATTTAAGGTCATTTGAGTATTGGTCCAAAATAGTTTTATCGAGTTGATACTTGTTACCTTTAGATTGATTTACCCTTGAATACAAAATTTGGTCGTTCTCAATTGTTCCACATACTTTTAAGCAGATATTCCACCTCACATCTACTATTCCAGACATTGTTCTCTGCACTACTAGTCTTATCACACACAATTTTATATGCCTCCACTTTTGGTCTCTATGTATATCTTCTCTCTAATGCCACAATATATAGAGCTCAATGATGCTCCATGCTTGACAGATTTCACAGGTATAGCTGGATTAACAACACATCTTTACATAACTAAAATTTGTGAATCTACAATAGCACCGAGCTATTCCATGACTCTCACACTTCTCACAATGCTCCATGCTTGACAGAGTTCACAGGTATAGCTGGATTAACAACACATCTTTACATAACTAAAATTTGTGAATCTACAATAGCACCGAACTATTCCACGACTCTCACACTTCTCACCATGCTCCATTCAACAATCAAATCCAGCAACATTTCCACTTTTGCAGTTTGAACTTCATATTTTTTTTGGGCATGAACAATATTCAATTCACACGCCACATATCTTTTTACATAGACTTTACACAATTATCCATATATAGGGGAATTCTCAACCTACTCTAATGCCACTTAATGATCCAAATTTATGAAGGACTGAAATAGAATACATATTTAAAAAAACACAGAGATACAATGAAACTAAACTTAAATTGATAAAATAGTAAATGTTGAAAATTGTTTACATGCAGTAGAATGAAAGAAAACTAGCTTGAGCGATGGTAGCCTATCTCTGAGAACAGATGTTATGGCTACATGCCTTCTGAACTATGTTACAATGAAGATCTTGGAACTTTTTATCATGAAGAACAATGAGGAAATATAAACATCCAAAAACCTAACCCTAAGAGATGAAGAACCAAAAGTTTATGGACCCTAATGGGGTTAGTTGAAACATCAACTTCCTAGGGTCATAAATTTCTCATATGATCTATGTTTGGTGTGCATGGTAGATTGTTAGAAAGGTATATCCAAGGACAACCACTTTATATTGTAAACATTTTCTTTAACTCATGCTTTCCCATTTCCCCAAAATTAATCGTTTACGGCCTCACAATGACTTCGGAAGTTTAGCACCCAAAAAACAACTTAAAATATAAAACTACTGAAATAGGAAACTATGATGAAAAATAGTGAAATTATAGGAAATAGTGTTGGGGGCCCAAGTGGAATAGGCGGTTTGCCACTAGTATCCACCTGGATCTCTTAATGTCGAAAAATTTGGAATTCATGCATCTTAAACTTCTTCCTCTAATGTTGTCATTGCATTTTACATTGGTCAATAATGCCACCAATATCTCTTTTGATCTAATAACCAACTTACCCTTTGTTTCATTATAATAAATTCCACATATTGTAACAATTAGTTAGAAAAAAAAATTACAAGATTATTCAAATCCGCTTAGTTTTGTTCACTGAATTATCTCGAATCCTCTACAGTATGCACATATTTCTCATCATTGTTCATTGTCTCTAAATTTTCTTAAATCCTCTCACTAGAGTACTTCTTCACATGACAAATTAATCAACAAATCTATCATTAGTTTTAGGGATCACACAGATACTTAAACTCTGCTTAATTTCATATTATTCATAAAACTGGAATTCTTCATTCACACATACACACAAAGACAATCACCAACAAGCATGAAAGAAATTTCATGAAATTCTATTTCATTCCACAAATCTGTACATACAACTCTACTAATAAAAAAGATTCCTCTCTTGGCCTAATTCTACATTCATTTTTCCATTAGACTTTCTCGTAGGCTTAGAATCATTAAAAACAAATTTGGAAGAAAAGTAGATTTTCCTACATCCATAAATCACTCCTTGAATTATTCCCTAAATATCTCATGATTTATTCCCTAAAGCTCTCATGTTTTTCAAGGAAAATTATCTTTTGCCTTATGGACAAAAGCTCACATATCCATAACTTTTCTAAAACTATGACTCATATAGTTCTAAAGCTCATAAAATATCTCGAATTGGAAAATACAATTTATTTACATATAAAAATATAAATTATTTTCCAAAGTCAAGACCCCTTCATGAAGCCTTGTTACATTAAGGACTTAGTGGCTTGGAAGCTTTAATACTCTTGCATCAGATTAACATCTTCTATTTTCATTGAAATGAGAGAAAAATCAATTTTGAATTAGTTGGTCGATAAGTTTTAATGATAGATGTTGGGCATGGAATCCCCCCACAGCATGTTTTGGGGTTCAAAGCCCAAGTTTCGAGTATTATTGTTGAAAAGACTCCGTGAACTGCCAGCGCAGAGTGCAAATTTTATGTTAGATTCATAGGGTTGTCCACCCTAAGTTTTGAGTGTAGTGTCAGCCTGCCTGTTGGCACCTAAATCTGCCTTAGGCTGAATGAAGGCAAAATTCAAGGTAACCACAAACCATGCTCAGTCTGGTAGCTAGCCCTACCAGAACAGGAGAGGGCTCTCTCCGAGTCATGCTCAATGAATAGATAAACAAAACGGTCTGAGATGACTTACAGTGAAATATTGATCTTAGGCTAGTAAGTTAATATGGATACAAGAAGCATTTTTTTATGAATGACTATGTTTCTGGGATGGTATGGGACCAACGAACAACAATGAGCAGAGGATGAAATACAAAGGCACAAATTACTTCGTGAGGCAAGAAAGGTGGAAAGTCTAGCAATTTAGTTTGAAATAATACGAAATGGAAAGATTGCTTAGGAGGGTGAAAAGGGCATGGACAACATGAATCCTTTTCAACAGAAGAAGAACATTGAACATGAAATTTTCTCACAGGCAGAGCAATAAAAATGAATTGTACCTTATCTAACTTATAAATTTTAACTGGAAATGAATATGAAATGAACTTTGAAACCTAACGAAATACATATGAAACATAAGAGACACATTTGATACACTCACAACCACATGAATCTCATGAAACAAAGCCGTTGCCTTTCATTAATCCTCTGTCAAAATATACAATGAAGAAACAGAGTTTCTTTCCCACAGTCTCCTAGAACTTACAAGCCAACCAACCTTTTGCAAATAGTTTGCATACAATATATAGAATGTGCCATGAGGAGATAGAACTACCAAGGGTTGGGGGGTTTCTCGAATCATTACAAAATGGAGATGGAAAGCCAACCATTAGCTAGAGGTGTAGCATTACAAACATGACAAATGGCTTGCGTGACTGTTTGCCTTCCTTTGCCACTTGGATAGAAGCCAATATGGAGTGAAAATGCTTTACATTTTTCCTTGTGTGCTGAAAAAGTGAAGTGTAGATGAGTGGGCCCACTTGTGGAAAGTCGTAAATCGAAATTTCACGAAACGGAGGTAAATTTGGCCCTTTTCCCTATATGGGCCGCACCACTTTCTATATGCGCCGTGAAACTTTGGAGGCTGCTTTGAGGCACCTGTAGGAGTTTAAAATGTGCCCAAGTGTGCTTGTTGGAAAGCTTGGCCTGTCTATTTTCCAACCCAAGTGGAATTTCTGAATTTGGTGCTGATTTTCCCCTCCAAATCTTCATTCTCCCAAGAATGCTTCTTGTGTGTCAAAATAGGCGCAGAGAGGCCATTTTTGGCTGTTTTTGGCCTCCTGGAGACTCAAATCATGCCCAAATTTCTTGTCCAAGCACCAGTAGTCATGATTTTGCATGATGAATCCAAAAATTCAAGCCATTTCAAATTTTGAGCTCCCAATCCTAAGCATCGCGCCAGTGGCGTGGCACACAGGAAGAAAAAACCTGTGTTGTGACCAAAAAATTACCATGTGACCAAAATTGCCCCAAATTTCTTGAAATGTTGGCTGGAGGTTCTCTAAAATGAACTATGCTAGGCCACAGAGGCTTCAGCCAAGATTCAAAGTTGACCTTGCTCTTTTTTCCTCTTTTGTCTCTTGGTTGCTCTGCTCAATTTTGCCTTCAAGCTCCTTATCTGAGCCTTTGAACTCAAGTTATGTTCCTTGTAATGATAAACCCTCC
This sequence comes from Pinus taeda, assembly GCA_000404065.3. Classification (NCBI taxonomy): domain Eukaryota; kingdom Viridiplantae; phylum Streptophyta; class Pinopsida; order Pinales; family Pinaceae; genus Pinus; species Pinus taeda. The sequence goes on from APFE031420188.1 coordinate 91,014, forward strand.
ACGTCAGTATGGTTTTGTCTCTGCCGACCTTCTCCAGTAGTCTCTCAAGGCGGATGTTGATCCACTCGAGCCAAGACTCACGATCATTATTTATCACTTGCTCCAAGGTAGTGAGCTCAATCCTCCTTTGTTGGGCAGCTTGTCGATTCTCACGGATGCTTTATAGCTCCATGATCTCATGCTGGTCCTCAAGCTGCTTGTTCCTCTGCTCCAAATACCTGATGATCCATTTGGCCCTCTCCACATTGAGTTACAAGTCTTGGATCTCCGTGTTCTTCTCTTGAATGGTCATCTTGAGTTTGGTACTCTCCACATCTACATCATCATCCAGAATGAGGATGAATTCGGCCTCCTGTTCACCTGATGCCCCCTTGTCATGCATGGGCATCTTGCCCTTGTCCTGTACCTCTATAGTCGATGTTGGAAGTGAGGCCCCTTCCACCCTCGGTGGAGATAACACTCGCTTTGCTGCTGCAAACAAGTGCCTACTACATATCTTATATGTAACGAATACTGGCATAGTAGTGGTCCCATGGTGCTCATAATGATGAGAAGGACCACCTATCTCATGCTCTGCCTCTGATAGTACCTGTGAAGTGCTGAAGAGGTCACAGGAGATAAAGTCCTCCCAAGCAATGCCCTGCAATCCCAACTAATGATCCACCAAAATCCAGATAAGAGCAAAGTGATAAACACTGTTAAGCTACTGCTGAGGGGTCTTGTGCTGCATGAAGGTGTTCATCCTCTTTATGTTCCTGCAAATGAAGAATGGGAGGTTCATCATCCACACCCTGGTAAAGTGAATGAGCAACCTGATATGATAGGCATATAGACGAGAGAACCTCCCCTCACAGCTGAAGTAATTCATGATCAATTTCATGAGCGGAGCATACTCATCTTTCAAGTATCTGAATGGAAAGACTCTTGTGAGCTACCTCAAGAATCTGGCCTTAATGTAAGGCTCATAGTGTTTCCTATTCACCTTCTTTTTCTTGTGCCACTTTTCTCCAACATTTGGTATGCTGGTTGGCACTGATATATTTTCGGGTGTCAATGTGAAGGTGACCCCGACCAAGATATACTGACCTCCATGTAGGTGAAGCACAAAAAGACGGGCCAACTCATGATGAACTCTAACATTAGCCACCCTTTGACAAAATTCGAAACATGATAGATGCTGGAAAAATGACATGGCAAAAGGGCATGCCTGCAATTCAGTGAGGGTAGTTGGCTCATCCCTAACATGTTTGCCACTCTTGTGATGTCTCCTGGGAGCCTGTTCTTCTGAGGATGAGTCACTTTGTGTCTCCATCTCATACTCTGATGAGTGTTCTGATGCCATGACTGATGTGTGTACTGTACTTAGGCTGCCCTTTGATGATGGTGTGAAACTGGGTGCTTTAGTGATATCTACCGCCAAGGGGAACAATGAAAAAGGGAGTATTATGAGGGGAATAATATGATGGGAATAGGGGTTATGGGGAGAAGTTTGTTTAGGGATATGTAGGGGGTTTGGGTATTTGATAGGGTAGGGTTTTGGGGTTTTGATAAGATAGGGTTTTGGGCTGTTATGTTGACCAAAGAGTGGAGGGATAGGGGATAGGGTTTGGCAGTTTTTTAGGGTAGGGATAATAGGAAAAATGAGAAAGGGGGGACAGGGAAAAATGGTAGGAGAGGGAAAAATGGTAGGAAAATAGAGCCTTGGCATCCACACTACAATTATGCAACCCTAGCCACCATAATTTTGATGTTTTTTGAGTGGTTGGTTTTATGAGTTTTATGGCAATTAAACATAGCTATAAACCACCATATCATTCATAAACTTTGATGAAAAAGCCATGACATAGAGCCTACCTGTCAATTTGATGGGTATCACAAGCAATTTGAGGTGATTTGGCACGATGTCGGCCCTTTGTGGGTGTGTGTCGCGTGCCAAACCCAGTGCGCCACGCCCTGGGTGTGCGTCATGCCCATTGAAAAAATTCACTGAGGGGTGGCTCTGTGTGCGCCGCATCCTCTGTGTGTGCCACACCCCTGTGTGTGTGCGCCGCGCCCTGGAAACTGCCTCCAACTTACCCTAAACGCGTGCTTTGCACTCTCCAACACTTTGCACTCTTTCTCTATGACCTTGATTAGCACAATGACTTTGATTTTGGTGGAAGCTTGTATATAAAGACTTGGAATTCATGGGTTAAATTTTTGCTTCTTCAAAAACCCATTTTTCTAATGTTACGTTTTGACACTTTTTCACTGACTTAAAGAAACGTTGAATTTCACTTTTCCCTTTGAAATTTTAGCTCAAATGATGAAATTTTTGGCACTCTTTGCAGGGATTGCATGATAGGGAATTTGGCCATGGAAACCATGACTGCACCTGAAGAAATCAACTGATGACCTTTTTGAAAATTTTATCACAAATGACACTGTTTGACTTTTCTTCAAAACAGAGTTTTGAAGAACAGTCGAAGTCTATCACCATGACGATGAAACTCTCTGAATCATAACTTTGTAAGGGCCTCACTCTGGCCTGCATGGCTTTATTGGATATGTTTAAAGACCAAATTGATTAATCCCTAGACCTAATTGTCGAAAATTACTTTTGTCCATTAAAAGATCAGACCTTGACTGTCATGGACTTTAGTGATCATTGACAAAAGATCTAAGCCAACAGGAGCTAGACATGAGGGGAAATGACTAGCATGACCTTTTCCATCAGATTATGGCATGCCCCTAGTGGAATGCAGCTGGGTGAATGGAGCGGGACTCTTAAAAATGAAATGCATAAAGAGTTTTGATCTCTGACGGAGGACTAACAAGACCGACCCTAACGTTGGCTCCAACGGGGGATGGTAGCTCCTTGGAGGTGCCAAGAACAGTAGATCTCTAGGAGAGATAGACAATGCCTTGGTCCATTGGGCTATGGAGTCATTATTTTGACAAACAACACAGGACTCTGACTCATTTATGAAACTGAAATGACAAAAAAACTGACTTAAATTTGACATTGAAATGACTTGAAGACTAACTTGACGAACTCTAACAAAATTGAAATAAAATGGTATTTACAGTGACAGTGGAAGCAACGTTAATAACTCAGAAATGGTACTGCTTGAGCAGCCGACCATTGATCGGCCCTCCTGGACAATCTTCTCCGTTCATTTCCTTGAGAGGAAAGGCATTCTGACCCAGATATGCTGCAATTTTAAAGGGACCTTTCCAGAGGTTCTCGAACTTACCGTGCTTGCCTTTCTCCTCATTCCTTGCATCCCACTTTAGCACCAGATCATCCACCTGAAATTTGTCCACCTTTGCCTTTCTGTCATAAATTTTCTTGATTTTTTCCTGCAATCTGGATGTTTTCTTGAAAACTTCTTCTCTGGTTTGCTGCAAGTGGACCATTTGATTCAACCTTCTCTGCATGGGATCTTCTTCACTGTCGGCCTCCTGAATAAGTTTGACTACCGGGGCAGCGAGAGAGGTAGGAAATATTGTATCAACTCCATAAACAAGCTCAAAAGGTGATGTACCTATGGGTTTCTTCTAACTGACCCGATCTACCCCAAGTGCATTGACCAATCTCTTATGCCAGCTCTTCTTATTTATTTCCAACAGCTTCTTGATTATGTTGACCAATGATTTGTTCGAAGAGTCTGCCAATCCATTGCCTTGAGGATGAAAGGCAGTTGAGTGACCCAAAATGATGTGATATTTATGACAAAACTCTACCATCCTTTTGATTTGAAAGCTGCTGCGTTATTAGTGATTAACTTATTCGGGCAACCAAAGCGAGACAATATGTTACTTTCAAGGAATGAAATGATTACCGCATTTGTAGCTTGTCTGGTGGGAATTTCCTCGATCCATTTCGTGAAATAATCTGTCGCTGTGAGGATACATCTATGTTGTCCGGAAGAAGCGGGATGAATTTCACCAATGAAATCCAATCCCCATTGCTGGAAAGGAGCACTCACATCTATAGGCTTGAGTGGCAAAAGCTATAACTTCTGCTTTCCTTCAAAAATCTGACACTTATGACAACGCTTGACCATCTTATATACATCAGCAAACAATGTCGGCCAATAGTACCCCACTCTCAGAATTTTATTTGTTGTTGACTTCACAAAAAGGTGACCACCACAGTCTCCTTAATGGCAGTCCTACATGACCTTCTTTGCTTCCTTTTCCACCAAAAAATTTAACAAAACAACACTAGGATCTTTCCAATACAGTGAAGAATTTAGAATTCAAAACTTGGCAGCCTTCAACTTGAGTGTTCTCACTTTGTTTCTAGTCATGCCGAGCGGTGGTGACAAATTTTCAAGCACATATATGATATATGAATACCATGGAGAAAGAGCAAACATTTCAGATACCTACATTGATGATCCTTCCTCATTCTCATCGGACATAACAATGATCAGATTTATGTCCAAGGCATGCAAGTTTGATTCGGCCATTAACTTTTCCAATCCCTATCCTTTCACCAGCTTTGTGGGCTTTATTTCCACATCATATTCCAGCAAGGCTGCAATCCACTTGCCTCATCTTCCTTCCGGATCGATCTGCACTAAAAAATCTTTGACAATAGCATTAGGAACATAGGCCAAAATATGAGAATGTAGAATATATACCCGAAAATCTTTCAATGCCTTCACAAGTGCCAAGGCTTGCTTCTCAATGATGTTGTATTTTAAGGCTGCATCTCTTATAGCTCTACTGAAGAATGCAATTGGTTTTTCATGATCATCTCTTTTCTGCAATAACACTGCTACCATAGTATGCTTTGAAGCGAATGAAAACAATATGAAATCCTGAGTGTAGTCCAGGCTGACTAGAACTGGAGCTGAGGAAAGAGCCAATTTGACCAAATTGAAAGATTTTACAGCCTCCTCCGTCCATTTCACTTGGCTGTCCTTCTTAAGCATGTTTGTCATCTCTCTTAGGTGTTCATCAAGATTAGGTACAAAGCGGCATAAAAAATTCATTTTACCATTGAAAGTTTGTATCTCTTTTATATTCTGGGGCAGATCGATTTGCTGAATTGCTTGCACACATGTTGGGTCAATACAAATGCCATCTTTTGAGATAATGTGCCCAAGTAGTTTGCCTTCCTCCATGGCGAACAAGCTCTTCTTCGGATTCAGCGACAAGCCATATTTTCTCCACTTTTGAAAGACAGTTTTTAGATGGTACATGTGCTCTTCATCAAATTTGAAAAACACTGTCAAATCATCCAGGTACACCACCAGAAATACATCCTTCTCATTTGCAAAAGCCAAGTCCATTTCCCGCTAAAATGTGGCACCCGCATTCTTCAAACCGAAAGGCATTTTAGCATAATGAAAAGTTCCCCATGGAGTGGTGAATTTTGTCTTGTCTCGGTCATCTTCATGGATAGAAACTTGGTTATATTTGGAATAACCATCAAGAAGTGACATACGAGATGCTCCCACTACTCGCTAAAGTATATGGTCCATTTTGGGCAGTGGATAGTTGTCCTTCAATGAAACTTTATTGAGATTTCTAAAATCAATGCATAAGAGAATCTCACCTGTCTTCTTTCGTACGAGCACCAAATTAGAGATCCAATCTGAAAATATGATGGGAACAATGATCCCTGATTTGTACAACCTGTTTATCTCCTTTTCAGTAGATGGCAACAACTTTGGATTTTGCCTTCTAAACTTATGTCTGAATGGTTTTTGATTGAGCTTGATGGGTATAGTGTGCTGAATTATATTGGTATCATATGCTTTTAAGTTGGAATAGTCCCAAGCAAACACATCTGCAAATGAAGCCAGCAAATTGATATATCTGTCCTTGATCTTTGGTGGTAATGATTTGGACAATTTTACCAATTTAGGATTAGCAGGTGTTCCGATATTGACCTCTTCCACACCCTTCTCTGTTGGTTACAATGTTGGCTTGTGGGCTACATCATATTGATCAAGGAGTTCTTCTAAAGGTATCAAGCCTTTAGGAATAACGTTATTCTTCAGCTGCAACACGTCCATTTCATTGATCTGCACCTCATCTGTACCATTACCTTTACCATCGTCATTTTCCACATCAATTGAGGTCTCTTTGAAATTGCCTTTGTTTTGTAGAAAATCATCAATCTCCTCATCATCTTGGAACACTTGCCAATATCTCTGATTGTCTAGAACGGTTGGATGATGCTTGACATGGATTTCAAATTTATTGCTAGAGTTCATTGGGATTTTAAAACTACTTGCTGCCTTAGCAAGAGCATCAACAATACTATTTTGTATACGAGGCACACATGTCAAGGTAAATTCTGAAAATAATTTTAGGATGTCTAGAACTGCATTACGGTAAGCCCGCATCCTAGGATGCTTTGCTTGATATTCGCCTCTGACCTGCTTAATCACCAATTCGAAGTCACCATATACTGAAATCATCTTAGCATTCAACTTTCTTAGAATCTTTAGGCGAGCAATCATAGCTTCATACTCAGCTTCATTGTTTGAACAATCAAAAGCCAGCTTGTAAGAGCATACCCGCATGTTACTAGGGACTTTGTTCGGGGTGGAGAAAGGACTGCGTACCCAAATTCCAATTCCAGCGCCATCATTTCCCACTACTCCATCAAAATCCATGGTCCACAAAGCTTCTTCCTCCTCTTGCAAGTGTTGAAAATCTGTTTGTTGTGCCTTGTCTGCTTGTTGTCCATTACTTTCAGCTGATTGCCCAATGGTGTTCTGCTCTTCTTGTTCTTCTTCCTTTAAAATCCCTCTAAAATTTTCTGTTATTTCTGGAATATCATCTGCTTCTACTAACTGACTATCGATATCATTGAAACTATCTGAATACAAAACAAATGACTCTAAATCTGTATGTACATAGTTAATTGGATGATTTATTGGTTTCTCCTTGCTTGATTATTTCATTTTTTGTTCCTGATACAATTTCCTCATTTGGCCAAACACCAGAATCGTTGCATAGGAGAAATCTAGCTGTAGTGTCCCTTTCAATTTAGCTACCCAAGACCTAGAAAGAAGCATGCCAAACCTGGGAAGAATATATGCTACAACAACATCCATCAAAACATTCTTCATTGGGAATTGATCTAGACTCACAACCAAGTCCTTGATGAGTCCTATACATCTTACTCTTCTAGAATCAAACGAATAGAGATCATGGTATTGTTGGGTGATGTCCAGACCAAGCTAATCCATGATAGCCTTGGGCATGAGATTGTGAAAAGCTCCAGAATCGAACATGGCATTATGTAACACAAAATCATGCAATCTTAAACTGATATAGAAGGGTGGCACATCACTATCAGGAGACTCACCATTCGATGCTGGCCCAAAAATCATTCAGTTGATCATCTTTGACATTCACCATGTTGGACATTGGGTCCAAATTCAACATTTTAGATACCTGCCCTCTATAACTGTTGTTCTTCATTATTTCAGTCAAGGGGATGGATACCTTTAATTTAGAAATCTCATTCTCTAAATTAAAAGAGGGAACCTTTTCTACCCCTTTGACTGGGATTTCTTTCCTTTCCTTTTCTTTCGATGCAACTTGCTGATGTGATTGTTCTGTTGATGTTGATTTTCTGCTCTCCGGATCAACCGCCTCCTTTCCTTTCCTTTGTGCAACTAATGAATCATTCTTTGATGCTTCAACATCCTTCCTTTTCTAAATTGGTTTGACTTGCACATCTCTGTTTCTAAGTGAATATTGCTGCTACTAAGCAGACAAAGCATTCATATAACCTCTTTGATACTCATCTGGTTGTTCCTCTAAGACGGTGTCATTTGCTAGAATGAAATCTACGTCTTTGTTTACAACTAAACTTTCTGCATACATCCTCAGTGAGATAAATAGGCAAATCATCAGGAGTAAAGATGTGATTTTCTTCACCTATTATATTCCCGTCCTCATCTGATTCCAGTCCATGCACAAAATTTTGCTGCAAAGGTTTCTGAACTGGTTGTTGTGTTGTCTGCTCTTGGGCTCGCTGATCTCTCTATCTTATTCTATATTGTGGTTGTTGCTGGCCACGGAAGTTAGGATTTCTAACTTGTGGCTCAGGTTTGTCAAGTTTCACCCTTTCAAGCATCTGATCTACCTTCTAAAGTAGCTGATCCACCGAGGAAGATTCTTCCTTTACGGTGACCTTCTTTTCTGCCCTTGCTCTAGCTCTCTTGGTTAGTAGATTTTCTTCAACGCTGACCGCTATCTTCTACATGTCTTCCATTGTGGCCGGTTCTATTTCTCTTAATTGATAAGCCATGTCAGCATCAAAAACATCGAATAACTTCACCATGGCTAGTCCCATAGATGGCCTTAGATGATTTGGAATTTCGTTATAAACTGAATTGAATCTAATGCAATAGTCTTGGACTGACTCACCAATGTTTCTTTTGACTTGCTCATATTCAGCCAAAATTTGAAGAGGATTCGTTTTCACTTCCCAGCGGTTTAAAAATTGTATTTGTAGGTCAGCCAAGGTAGCGATGCATGCAGCCAGTAAACCTCTGAACCATTTCCTCACTTCACCTGCAAAGGTCTGTACAAAAAGTCTCATTTCCACATTCTCCGCATCGATCTCATGAAGTTCATAGAAGTCTGCCATTCTGTCCACATGTTGCTGAGCAGTAGTGCCATTAGGGGTGCCATAGCAAAACAGGATTTTTCTTTGAAAATCTGCGGGCATATCATCTAAAACTTGAGGTAGAACAAGGGGTGCAAAATGGGCAGCCATCACTCTCGGTGGATTTTTCCTTGGAGGTGTTGGAGGAGTGTGCACAATTTGTAAGGGGCTAGCAATTGGAGTTTGAAGCTGAGCTACAATGTAGTTATCAATTGACTGGTTAGCCCTTTCCATCTCCAAGTCTACAAGAAATTGTGGATTGTGGACAGTAGATTCAACTGCCCTTTCAGATTTGGCTTCGAACAATGATAGTTCAAACTGCTCATCAAACTCTAGCTCTTCAAGATACTCAAAAATGTCCGGGCATGAATGAGATTTAAACACAGGAGATATAGAGCTCTCTTGACGACGAATTCTTGAGATCAAATTGGGATTTTCGTAGATGTGCGGAGGATCTGGATCTGGATTAGCTCTGGTATATCTTCTAGAAGCCAGCGTGCTATTGAGAAAAATCAAAGGACACAACCAACTTTACTCAACCTATCAAATCCTAAACTTATCATCTGAAAGCTTAGGATTATCAAGAAGTAAGGGGATTGATGTCATCCCCAATGGAATCGCCACTATGTTAGCACCTAAATCTGCCTTAGGCTAAAGGAAGACAAAATTTAGGGTAACCACAAACCACGCTCAGTCTGGTAGCTAGCCCTACCAGAACAGGAGAGGGCTTTCTCCGAGTCACGCTCAATGAATAGATAAACGAAATGGTCTGAGATGACTTACAATGAAATATTGATCTTAGGCTAGTAAGTGAATATGGATACAAGAAGCAATTTTTTATGAATGACTGTGTTTATGGGATGGTATGGGACCAACGGACAACAATGAGCAGAGAATGAAATACAAAGGCATAGATTACTTCGTGAGGCAAGACAGGAAGAAAGTCTAGAAATTTAGTTTGAAATAATGAAAAATGGAAATATTGCTTAGGAGGGTGAAAAGGGAATGGACAACATGAATCCTTTTCAACAGAAGAAGAACACTAAACATGAAATTTTCTCACAGGCAGAGCAATAAAAATGAATTCTACCTTATCTAACTTAGAAAATTTCACTGGAAATGAATATGAAATGAACTGTGAAACATAACGAAATACATATGAAACATAAGAGACACATTTTCTACACTCACAACCACATGAATCTCATGAAACGGAGCAGTTGCCTTTCATTAATCCTCTGTCAGAATATACAATGAAGAAACAGAGTTTCTTTCCCACAGCCTCCCAGAACTTACAAGCCAACCAACCTTTTTCAAATAGTTTGCATACAATATATAGAATGTGCCAGGAGGAGATAGAACGACCAAGGGTTGGGGAGTTTCTCGAATCATTACAAAATGGAGATGGAAAGCCAACCATTATCTACAAGTGCAGCGTTACAAACATGACAAATGACTTGGGTGACTATTTGCCTTCCTTTGCCACTTAGATAGAAGCCAATATGGAGTTAAAATTCTTTAAATTTTTCCTTATGTGCCGAAAAAGTGAAGTGTATATGAGCGGGCCCACTTGTGGAAAGTCTCAAATTCAAATTTTGCGAAACGGAGGTAAATTTTGCCCTTTTCCCTATATGCGCCACACCACTTTCTATATGCGCCACGCCACTTTGGAGGCTATTTTCAAGCACCTGTAGGAGTCCAAAATGTGCCCAAGTGTGCTTGTTGGAAAGCCTGGCCTGTCTACTTTCCAACCCAAGTGGAATTTCTGAATTTGGTGCTGTTTTTCCCCTCCAAATCTTCATTCGCCCAAGATTGCTTCATGTGTGTCAAAATAGGGGTAGAGAGGCCATTTTTTGGGTGTTTTTGGCCTCTTGGAGACTCAAATCATGCCCAAATTTCTTGTCCAAGCACCAGTAGTCATGATTTTGCATGCTAAATCCAAAAATGAAATCCATTTCCAATTTGGAGCTCCCAATCCTAAGCGTCACACCAGTGGCGTGGTGCACAAGGAGAAAAAAGCTGTGTTGTGACCAAAAAATTACCGTGTGACCAAAATTGCCCCAAATTTCTTGAAATTTGGGCTGGAGTTTCTCTAAGAGGCACTATGCTGGACCACAGAGGCTTTAGCCAAGATTCAAATCCGATCTTGCTCTTTTTGCCTATTTTTTCTCTTGGTTGCTTTGCACAATTTTTCCTTCAAGCTCCTTATCTGAGCCTTTGAACTCAAGTTCCGTGCCCTGTAATGATAAACCATCCACCTCAATATGGTTTTGTCTCTGTCAGCCTTCTCCAGCAGTCTCTCATGGTGGATGTTGATCCGCTCGAGCCAAGACTCACGATCATTGTTGATCTTTTGCTCTAAGGTAGTGAGCTCGATCCTCCTTTGTTGGGCAGCTTGTCGATTCTCATGGATGCTTTGCAGCTCCATGATCTCATGATAGTCCTCAAGCTTCTTGTTCCTCTACTCCAAATACCTAATGATCCATTTGGCCCTCTCCACATTTAGTGACAAGTCTTGGATCTCTGAGTTTTGCTCCTGAATGGTCATCCTGAGTTTGGCACTCTCCACATCTGCATCATAATCCTGAATGAGGATGAAGCCGGCCTCCTATTCACCTGATGCCCCCTCATCATGCATGGGCCTCTTGCCTTTGTCCTGTACCTATGTAGTCGATGCCAGAAGCGAGGCCCCTTCCACCCTCGATGGGGAGAACACTCGCTTTGCTGCTGCAAACAAGTGCCTACTGCCTCTCTGATATGTAACAAATACTGGCATAGTAGTGGTCTCATGGTGCTCATAATGATGAGAAGGACCACCTATCTCATGCTCTGCCTCTGATAGTACCTGTGAAGTGCTGAAGAGGTCACGGGAGATGAAGTCCTCCTAGGAAATTCCCTGCAATCCCAACTAGTGATCCACCAAAATCTGGATAAGAGCAAAGTGATAAACACTGTTAAGTTGCTGTTGAGGGGTCTTATGCTGCATGAAGGTGTTCAACCTCTCTATGTTCCTGCAAATGAACAATGGGAGGTTCATCATCTGCACCCTGGCAAAGTGCATGAGAAACCTGATGTGATAGTCATATAAACGAGAGAACCTCCCCTCACAACTGAAGTACTTCTTGATCAATTTCATGAGCAGAGCATACTCATCTTTCAAGTATCTAAATGGAAAGACTCTTGTGAGCTGCCTCAAGAATCTGGCCTTAATGTAAGGCTCATAGTGTTTCCTATCCACCTTCTTTTTCTTATGACACTGTTCTCCAACATTCGGTATGCCAGTTGCCACTGATATATTTTCGGGTGTCAATGTGAAGGTGGCCCTGGCCAAGATAGACTGACCTCCATGTAGGTGAAGCACAAAAACATGGGCCAACTCATGATGAACTCTAACATTAGCCACCCTTTGACAAAATTTGTAACATGACAGATGCTGGAAGCATGACATGGAAAGAGGGCATGACTGCAATTCAGTGAGGGTAGTTGGCTCATCCCTAACATGTTTTCCACTCTTGTGATGTCTCCTGGGAGCCTGTTCTTTCGAGGATGAGTCACTTTGTGTCTCCATCTCATACTCTGATGAGTGCTCTGATGCCATGACTGTTGTCTGTACTGTACTTAGGCTGCCCTTTGATGATGGTGTGAAACTGGGTGCTTTTGTGATATCTGCCACCAAGGGGAACAATGAAAAAGGGAGTATTAGGAGGGGAATAATATGATGGGAATAGGGGTTATGGGGAGAAGTTTGTTTAGGGATATGTAGGGGGTTTGGGTATTTTATAGGGTAGGGTTTTGGGGTTTTGATAAGATAGGGTTTTGGGGTGTTATGTTGACCAAAGAGTGGAGCGATAGGGGATAGGGTTTGGCAGTTTTTTAGGGTAGGATAATATGAAAAATGAGAAAGGGAGGATAGGGAAAAATGGTCAGAGAGGGAAAAATGGTAGGAAAACAGAGCCTTGGCATCAACACTACAATTATGCAACCCTAGCCACCATAATTTTGATGTTTTTTGAGTGGTTGGTTTTATGAGTTTTATGGCAATTAAACATAGCTATAAACCACCATATCATTCATAAACTTTGATGAGAAATCCATGACATAGAGCCTACCTATCAATTTGATGGGTATCACAAGCAATTTGAGGTGATTTGGCACGATGTCGGCCCTTTGTGGGTGTGCGCCACGCGCCAAACCCAGTGCAATGTGCCCTGGGTGTGCGCCGTGCCCATTGAAAAAATGCACTGAGGGGTGGCTCTGTGTGCGTCGTGCCCTCTGCGTGCGCCGCGCCCCTGTGTGTGTGCACCGCACCTTGGAAACTGCCTCCAACTTACCCTAAACGCGTGCTTTGCACTCTCCAACACTTTGCACTCTTTCTCTATGACCTTGATTAGCACAATGAATTTGATTTTGGTGGAAGCTTGTATATAAAGACTTGGAATTCATGGGTTAAATTTTTGCTTCTTCAAAAACCCATTTTTCTAATGTTATGTTTTGACACTTTTTCACTGACTTAAAGAAACACTGAATTTCACTTTTCCCTTTGAAATTTTAGCTCAAATGAAGAAATTTTTGGCACTCTTTGTAGGGATTGCATGACAGGGCATTTGTCCATGGAGACCATGACTGCACCTGAAGAAATCAACTGACGAACTTTTTGAAAATTTTATCACAAACGACACTGTTTGACTTTTCTTCAAAACAGAGTTTTGAAGAACAGTCGAAGTCTATCACCATGACGATGAAACTCTCTGAATCATAACTTTGTAAGGGCCTCACTCTGGCCTGCATGGATTTATATGATATGTCTAAAGACCAAATTGATTAATCCCTAGAGCTGATTGTCGAAAATGACTTTTATCCATTAAAGGACCAAACCTTGACTATCATGGACTTTAATGATCATTGAAAAAAGACCTAAGCTAGCAGTAGCCAGACATGAGGGGAAATGACTAGCATGACCTTTTCTGTCAGATTATGGCATGCCCTTAGCGGAATGCAGCTGGGTGAATGGAGCAGGACTCCTAAAAATGAAATGCATAAAGAGTTTTGATCTCTGATGGAGGACTGACAAGACCGACTCTAACACTGCCCATGGTCCACGGACCATGGGATTGTATAAATAGAGCAAGACTCTAAGTTTTAAAGATAATTAGAGATAGATAGAGGAATGAATGGAGTGGAGAAGATAGTGAGCATAGAGAAAAGGTCTAAGTGCTTTGGGTCATAGTAGTAGGAAGAGGCTTTACAGCAAAGTGCATAGAGGCCTAGTAGAGTCCACAGCTGACTGCGCGGACCCCTGCAGTTGATTGCACAGGGCGGAGTCATGTCTGTAACCAAGGAAAAAGAATAATAAAGTGAATTTTGATTCCAAATCTTGTGTATCTATTTTATGTTATTATATGGTTGATATCTTATGGAATTATACTATTTTATTTATCGTGCGCACTGGTATGAATGGTGAACACTTTTAAGTATAACTAAACACATGTAGATAAACTAAGTGATCAACTAATATTGGGTTAATAATAAGGGATTGGGTACTAACATGGCTTGAGCCCCAAGTAGGGTTGCGTGAAGACAACGTCATTGACTGCGAGGTACTGATAGGTGCACAGAGCGACGTGCGCAAAGGGTCAAACCGCGGACCACCGAAAATCATCAGACATCTCTAGTGTGCAGAAACTTAGTTATAGCACCCTCCCATACTACTTCATGTGAGACCTCAGTCCGCGCTCCGTGGACTGTTGCTGAAAGGGCCAATAGTATGGGATTTGTTTAGCTAAATCACCTCTGAACCTAGGTTAGGCCCCTACAACCCAACAAATGGTTCCGTTGCCAAGACTAGGATATGGATAAGGGATGTCTGATGTGGTGTCACTAGAATCCAACCAAGAAAGAAATTGAAGGGTGGTTGGAAAAGAAGACTCATGAGTTCATAGTGCAAGAAAACAGGAATCCGTGAGTATCTAAGGAACAGTGGTTAGAGCGCTACTTATATACGAAAATCCGTGAAGTTTTCTTTGCATCTTTTCCTTCTAAGTTGTATGAGTGGATCGTGAAGCTAGCACATAGTCAAGGAAGGTGTAGGCTTGACAAACCAATCGTGCGGTCTCCTAAATTAGTGCGCAGACTAGAAGTGTTAGGAGATAAGATTGTGCAAGCTGTGGATCATTGGCTTGATTGAATTATAGGAGGATTTATCACTGATTTCACGGTAGATATGACCGTCAGCTACAGTGAGGCAGAACGATGCTTCCTCAAAGGACTGTGAGGTAAGTATATTAAATCTTTGAATACTTGGATTAAGATGCTATTGTGTGAAAAGCGTGTAATGCAAATAAATTAATGTTTGGGACTATGCAAAGTGGGAAGATCTATAGAAATGGAAGTAGTGAAGAGTTAGAAACTAGTCCCTTAATTTCACTCTTGCAGGAAAGCGAGGAAGAGCTCGTGAAAGTTTCTCTGAGAAGTGTGGTCAGTTTGATAAGACAACGAATTCTGTTCCTACCACCTCCACCTACACCACCACCCATCTC
Source organism: Pinus taeda (assembly GCA_000404065.3). Lineage (NCBI taxonomy): Eukaryota > Viridiplantae > Streptophyta > Pinopsida > Pinales > Pinaceae > Pinus > Pinus taeda. The sequence continues at coordinate 106,179 of APFE031420188.1, forward strand.
ACCCTCTTCACCTCCATCTCCACCCACCCCACCTCCGCCACCACCACAATTCAGTATGGCGAGTGCGAGTGCGATCAAACTGCTGGTATTCAGAGGATTAGGGAATGGAGATCCAGACTAATTCTGGTTCATGGTAAGGGTGGTATGGGAAGCACAAGGAGTTATGGAAGACAATATAAATAAGGCTATGATGGTAAGCACATTGTAGGATCATGCATTAACATGGTACATTAAGCCTTCTAATGACCATCCAAACACGGGAATCATAGAAATCTAGACCATATTGAACACGGAATTTAGCAAGCCAAAGTCAGAGACACAATCAATTATTAGGTTTAAGGAGATCACGATGCTCTTGAGCGAGACCCCTTGGGATCTGGACGAGAGGCTGAAGAGTATGATTCACAAAGCCAACATGACTTTGATGGATGGATAGCATTGCACATGGTTTGTAGCATCATTAACACCGCATTTAAGGACGACGTTGTCACAACAAAATCTTTCCACCCAGGCTGAAGTCTTGAAGATGGAAATGAGATTGCATGAGACCCCTATACAAGATCCTAGTTTAGGAGTCCAACAAATCCATGTGCAACTACAAAATTTTTGTCTAGAAATGTAGAGTTTGAAATAGGACAAGACAACTTGACCAGAGGTGCGCGAGGAGGTATGGTGCATAAAATGCAAAGGCCAGGGGCATGACAAGGACCAATGTCTAGTATTTGTGAATTACTTGGTGGGAGGAGGGCCAATGCCGCTAAGACCTGAGGCACAAGAAGAACCAAGTGCGGCGCCTGCACTATGGTGCTCGATCTGTTAGATAGAAGGAAAATACACTATGGATAATTATCTATTGCAGAAGTATATGCAGACGTCCCAACAATTGTTTTGTAATTTCTGAAGGTCAGTAGGCCATGATGAACGCACCTACACAAGCTACGAACTAATGTTGGATCGAACTCCTACCTACATGGTGCAGACCGAAACGTGAGCCCTCAGCCCAAATGTAGGAATGGCGCGTGCTGGATTTTAGGGGCACGGATGAGATTGAGGTTGAATGGGAACAGGAAGGGGTCGCGAACAAATAATTTATTACAATTGCGGAGGGACCAAACATTATGCCCACGATTGTACAAATCTGACAAGAACATCATGTTTGTACAATACTCATTTTGATCATGAGGCAGAATATTTCCCTACCTTGATAGTGAGGCTGCATGGAAAAGGAGTACTCCAGCCTCACCCGACTTCAAATTTGCAAATGATGAGGTTTGAGCCTCATGAAGAAAAACCGAATATAAAAATAGTGCTCAGAAGTGGTATCACCACTGGAGATGATAAAAGGAGCAGCTAGAAGTGGGTTTGCAAGGCTCCTATAAAGGAACCTAAATTTGATTTGAAGCACGGGAAGGAAATGTTCATGGAAGCTAAGAAGAGCTTCATGGAGGCCTCCACTTTAGGTAGTAAGGATCAACTAGAACCTAGGATGGATCCTTCAATGCTCACTACCTTTCTAGAGGCATGCATGAAACTGCTGCATGACAGCAAGGTAGTAAAAGGACTATAGGAACTTATCACTAGGTTTGTGGGGTTGGGAGAACCTCTCGTGGTCCGGAAACTTGAAAAGCATGCATTGTGTACAGGAAGGGAAATGAGGTTGACTATGCAAATCGATGAGTATGAAATAGATCAGGTAATCCTGGGTCTCGGATCGGACAAGAATGTAATGCCGAAGAAAACATGGGAATGCATGGGCAGACCCATACTACAATGGTCTCCTATTCAATTGTGAATGGAAAACTAGTAGAAGATCCTCCCCACGGGGAGATTGCAAGGGGTAACGATGGATATTGAAAGTGCGAGCGTGTTGGCAGATTTTGAAGTGATAGAGATTGTCAATGACAGCAATCCCTATCCTGTGCTACTAGGAATAGACTGAGCCACCAATATAAATGGAGCCATAAATCTAAATAAGTGAAAAATAATTTTTGAGAAAAAATCATTACGCGTAGTAGTACTACTTGATCTGACTATAGGAGCGCGATACATTGAACCGATGCACGATGATGATAGTGATGATGATCTCAATTATATCTACAAGATAAGTGCATGAGAATAGGACTGGGTGAACCAAACTGCAGATGGTAGGATTTCATGGGAGCGTCAAAGCTCCTGCACTTCGGATTCAGGCGAGGAAACAAAACAATGGTAGAACCAGTTACAAAAGATACCACACTTAATTGCAACATGATGGTTAGATCACTACGCTGCATGACAACATAGATAAGGGATATGCCTAGGTATGATGGGTTGAAAGCTGTGGATGAATTCCCGGAAAAATTTGAAAGCGCAGTGCCAGAACAGCAGCGATTCGGTGCTCTGAAATGGGAATTGCATGCGACGCCCACTAGGTGGTGGGGTACACATCAGGGAAGTTTTGAGGACTGGTGTAGATGCAGAAGGATGATGTGCCTATGATTTGGGAAACTGCATACGTGGCTAGTAGACAAGTATGATAGATAGGATTATCCACGTACACACCTCATGAAATGGACCAAGGTCTATGGGGAAGAGCCACAACCTTAATGGGTACATTTATTCTATCATACCCTAGATGTCATACCCATGAATTGGTATACTGAGACAGAGCTCTGCCATTGTAGGAGCGAATCAGATATCTTGCGCGAGGGATTTCTGTTAGCTTTTACATTTGAATATCGTTGGTGGGATATTGTTGACGATGTGCTATAGGCAGTAAAAGCAGTTATTTTCAAAATACCCCACAGGCCAATGGAGGTACTTCAGCTAGAATGGTGACACAGCTGAGCTGTGCACGGGAGTGTTACAATGTAACTATTGAGGAGGATGATGAGGACCCACGAAATATTAACATTCCAGAAATGGAAGGTTGTTGCGAGGTTTGCGGACCATCGATTGAGGACCCTGACATCACCGCGCTACTAAAAATAAACTAGGTAAACATTGGAACGAAGGCAGAGCCAAAGTATGCAATGCTTGGGGACTATTTGGATGATGCCATGGTGGATAAGGTTGCTGAGTTACTCTACGAATACCAAGACTTGTTCCTGACCAAAATATGGACTTAAAAGGGATCATTGGCAACTTAGGGATGATGAAGATCACCCTAAAACCCGACACAAAGTCGGTTAAGCAGTGACCTTACCGCTTGAATCTGAAATATAAGGAAAAGGTCCACGAAGAATTAGACAAAATTCTCACAGCCTGAATTATTGAGCCAGTGGAAGAATCCGACTGGGTGAGTCCTATGGTAGTATAGGAGAAAAAGAAAAAAGGAAAAATAAGAATATGCATGGACCTTAGGAAGCTGAATCACACCTCTATACACAATCCATCCCCAACACCATTCAAAGATGAAGTACTGGAGAATGTTGGTGGTCAAGAAGTATATTCAGTCATGGATGGGTTCTCAGGGTACCATCTGATCAAGATCGTGTCGGAAGGCAAGAGAAAAATGACCTTCGCAATAGAATGGGGCTACTTTCAATACATTGTTATGCTATTTAGATTAAAGAAAGTGCCAGCCATATTTTCACGCATCGTTGTGGCTGCGTTTAAAGAGTACATCCACAAGTTCTCATAGGTCTATCTAGATGATTGGACTATCTTTGGATTATTTAAGCACCATGTAGCAAGCTTATGCTTGATGCTAGATACTTGTCACTGACACCAGATTGCGTTGAACCTTAAGAAGTGCACATTCCTTGTTCCCTTTGGAAACCTACTAGGACATGTGGTCAGCAAACAAGGACTGATGGTGGACCCTCTGAAGATTGCCGTAATTCTAAATTTGGAATCACTGCAAAGTGTTAAACAATTGTGCATTACCTTGGGACACACCAGATACTATAGGAAGTTCATAAAAAGTTATGCCTAAATAACCGTGCCGATGGAAAAGCTATTGAAAAAGGATGTTACATATTTCTGGAATGATGATTGCATGAAGAGTTTGGATGTCTTGAAAGGGAAACTGGCCTCTGCTCCAATCCTAGTCTTTCCAAAATGGGATGTGGAATTTCATGTACATGTTGATGTGTCGTGTATTGCGCTAGGAGCAGTACTCACACAGGAGGGAATGGAGGGCGTGGATCACCCGATTGCGTTTGCAAGTCAGAGATTATCCAAATCAGAAAAGAACTATTCCACCACCAAGCATGAGGGGTTAGCGATGGTGTACGTGCTCCAAAAATACCAACATTATTTACTGAGAGGACATTTCAAGATGTATACTGACCATTCTGCATTAAAATACTTGGTCAATAAGCCTGTGTTGGGGGGGCACATATGCATATGGATCTTACTATTCCAAGAATATGATTTTGAGGTCATAGTCAAGCCAGGATACCTCAATGTAGGACCAGATCACTTGTCACGAATTGAGACGGGTGAGGAACCTATGAATTTGGAAGAGGGACTACCTTATGCACAGCTCTTTGTAGTGCGTGTCGCAGATGGACACTTCGAAGATATAATCCATTTTTTGACAACAGGGACTGTGTCGACAGAATACTCAATCCAACAATAAAAGGAATTGGTGGTGCATGCGACGGACTTTTCTTCATCGCAGGGCACCTATACAAAATGGGAAGTGATGAGATATTGTGAAGATACGTACCTGAATTTGAACGAGGTCAGATCCTCGAGGAAGCACATGGAGCCGTTGTAGGAGGACACTATGCAGGACGCGAGACCACATAGAACATTCTTTGTGCAAGGTTATGGTGGCCAATCTTGCACCAGGATTCAAAAGCACACTGTAAGGCCTGTGATATATGTCAAAGGACTAGAAAACCCTCACGAAGGGATGAGATGTTATTAAATCCACAAATGACACTATATCCATTTTAAAAATGGGAAATCAACTTTGTGGGACCAACCAAACCTCAAGGAAAGATGGGCACGCGCTACATCATCATCGTGATGGAGTACCAGACACAATGGGTGGAAGCACAGTCGGTCAAAGACTACACGGCCGCTACGGCTACGAAGTTTTTGTTTGAAAACGTTTTGACACAATTTGGCTATCCGAAAATCTTAATGAGTGATCACAGTGTTGGAAATAATACTTAGAGGTGGGGGTGAATCAATATTATCAAAACAAACACCTTTTCATTTTCATACTCAGATACATATACGCTACTTCTGTTAAGGGAACCCGCGTGTACACGCAACTGTGTTTAATGCAACTAGCGTATATCCAGTAAACTTATGATTCATTTAGTTGATCTTCAATGAGTGCATCAAAACATTATTAACCATATGAACAGTAAACAGGTGCAGTAAAAATAGAACAGATCATCACACATAAGAAGCACACATGAACACCATGATATAAGGTGGAAACCCAATGTGGGTGAAAACCACCTGCTGCAATTCGTCTTTATCTTCCTTTAATAAGAAACTTCTTTTTACAATATTTCTATATTGGAGCAGTCTTATACCAGTACGTAGGCTTCTACCAGCAGAAGGATACAACCTTCTCTCATTTTCTAGTTTCTACTAGAAGGGAGCTACAACCCCCTTAGCTCTTGTACTAACCGATCCATTTACTAGTACGTAGGTGCCGACCTACTGAAGGCTCCAATCTTCACTTGTTTTCCAGCTGCTATTGGAAGGGAGCTCCAATGCCCTGGCTCTTGTACTGGCCGATATGTTTACCAGTACGTAGGCATCGGCCTACTAAAGGCTACGATTTTATTTCTTCCTCTAGGGACCACATTTCATAAATTTTCATACTGGATACTCCTAAAGCACAACACCATAATTTGAAGGTCACGTTTCATCCAATTTTCATATTGGACCCATCAACAACATTGAAGCACAAAATTAATCATTACTGCAATAGACCCATCAACTACACCTGCATCATTAATCTCTAAATCACCCAATACTAAAACACTGAAACCCTGTCAACAACATAGTCACCAGAACACAGAACAGAAAACAAAACTCTACAACAATAACCAGATCCAACTGCAACTTCAAATATCATATCTCATAATGTATACACTACTATGATGAAACAAACTAGCATACATACGTGCTTTCACCAAAGCCAACCCACGTACAAATCTGCAAATATTTACTCATAACTTTGCAGCTGTTCCAGACATTAGTCATACCCAAATCATAACATTCATACAATAAAACATGCATCAATAATTTAGATCTAGTCTATCAAACCACATAATGATAATACATTCCAAGCCTTATGATCCCGATCCATCATCCATCATCAACTGCATAGGTGCATCCTTGATTCAAATCAAACTAAGCATCACAAACCCATAACCAACATACTAGATCTCACACTTCATCAGATATTCAATCCTTGACACTTGCACTCCCCTTGGCCTAATGATCTTCTCCTTATATAGGTTTAGGCCTTTCTCAATACCATGGTCCAAAACCATGTAGAACCAATACCTTGGACCCAATATTTGGGGTCAATACCATGGACCAATACAAAAATACCATGGACCAAATACCACAGACCAAAACTTAGTTTTGCAACGTGTACGTGCCTTTCCTTCTGTGAACCTGCGTGTATACGTATACGTGCATTTTTTTCTGCTCATCCATGTGTATACGCACTTTCATCAAGGTTAACCAGTGTATACCTCTCTCTTGACCTGTTGTACTATGATATGTCATCTGATTGAGTTTCCATCAAGGACAACACCTGTATCATACCTCTGAGTGAGTTGCCATCAAAGAAAACACCTGTATCATATTGCCAACACGTAGAACACATTTCCTGAATGAAACCATCAACACACTCATAGAAGAGCTCTAGGTATATCATCAGAAAAGTACACCGTACCACCCACAAGCTAATGGGACAGTACAGGAATTCAACAAAATACTAGAGGCTGTGCTGACTAAAGTGTACAACGCATAGCAAAACAATTGGGACCTGCGTGTAACTGTTGTAGTATGGGCTTACAGGACAACGTGCGAGAAATTGATGGGACATACACCTTTCCGGTTAGTTTATGGCGTCAAATCTGTCATGCCGATGGAATACATTATACCTAGTCTATGAATAACATCACTCACATGGATGATGGACCGCGAAGCTCTAGAGGAAAGACTCACGCAATTGGAAGAACTCGAGGAGGAATGGCTTTTGGTTGGATTTCATCAACAAGTACAAAAGTAGTGTAAAAAATCCTGGCATGACCGCCATATCAAGTTGCACACCTTCAAGGTAAACAACTTAGTGCTAATGTATGACAGTAAGTTTGAAAAATTCTAGGAAAATTTAGAATGCACTAGATGGGACCATATGTGGTTAAGGAGGTCACAGACAGAGGCACAGTCTAGCTAGTCAAACTAAATGGAGAGCCCTTCCCAAGAAAAGTAAACGACAATCGCTTGAAGCCCTACACAGGTGGGCTGACTATCAGACTAAACGGCCAAACCACATTCTTTGCAACCCAAGGAGCCAGACAAGGGCGTGGGACTATAAACATATGCAGTAAATTCCAGTATAGATGTAAGGACCCAATTTAGACATGAAGGTCTCAGAAGAATGAATGCAACATGTTTAGCAAGCAGTAGCTCAGTGCGTTGTAGACATCAGCACCATACGGGAGCAGTTGGAGGGACTCTGCGCCAAGATTGTCGCATCGACAGAGTGACTTGAGGACAAGTCAGGATGTTTGTGTTGGGGGCTTGTTGGGTATGAAATCCCCCCAAATCATGTTTTGGGGCTCACAACCCAAGTTTTGAGTATTATTGTTGAAAAGACTCCACGAATTGCGGGCACAGAGTGCAAATTGTATGTTAGAGTCATAGGGTTGTCTGCCTTACGTTTTGAATGTAGTGTCAACCTACCCATGGTCCACAGACCATGGGATTGTATAAATAGAGAGAGGCTCTAACTTGTAAAGATAATTAAAGATAGATAGAGGAACGAATGGAGTGGAGAAGATAGAGAGCATAGAGAAAAGGTCTAACTGCTTTGGGTTGTAGTAGTAGGAAGAGGCTCTGTAGCTAAGTGCACAAAGGCCTAGTAGAGTCTGCAGCTGAGTGCACAGACCTCTGCAACTGAGTGTGCAGGGTGGAGTCAAGTCTGTAACCAAGGAAAAAGAAAAATAAAGAGAAGTTTGATTCCAAATCTTGTGTATCAATTTTAAGTTATTATATGGTTGATATCTTATGCAATTATACTGTTTTATTTATCGCGTGCACTGGTGTGAATGATGAACACTTTTAAGTATAACTAAACACATGCAGATAAGCTAAGTGATCAACTAATATTAGGCTAATAATAAGGGATTGGGCACTAACATGGATCGAGCCTAGAGTAGGGCTATGCGAAGATAGCATCACCGACTGTGAGGTACTAACAGGCGCGCGTAGTGACATGCGCTCAGGGTCAAACCGCAAACCACCGAAAATCATCAGACATCTCTAGGGTGTAGAAACCTAGTTCGATCACCCTTCCATACTACTTCGGGTGAGACCTCAGCCCGCATTCCATGGACTGTTGCCAAAAGGGCTAGTAGTACCAGGATTTTGTTATAGCTTTCATACCACTTGTTATAGATCTGATATGAAAATATAATATAATGCAAATAAACCGAAGAAATAACAAGATCTGAATATAGATAGAATGCTTCACTTTATTGATATCAAACCCTTAAGGTAGGGCAACACCATACATTCACTCCTTAAGGAAGGAGACCACTCCACAAGCCATATGCATGTTCATACAATATTCCTTGACCTCCCTCAATGTGGAGTCTCTAGCCTCTATATAGGCCTCATACATGCAATACCATGGGTCATTACCATGGTTCCCTCAGTACCATCTATCTAATACCATGGGCTTATTACATTATTGCTAACTACTTGTGGTCCCTTACATGATACGGGTTAACCACCTTATTTATTACTATGACCCATTCCATTATTACATTATTCCTTTGGGTACCTCCCTTTGTACCACATATTATCCCCCCTAGGTATACTACATTCCACCCCCCTTAACATGTTTCATCCCCGAAACATGGGAAGAACAAAAATAATAAGATCTACTCAAAAGAGTAGTCCACTGGTACCATGCACGTGCATCTAGCCATCCAAGAGAAAGGTGAACTCTCGATCTAGTTGGTGCCTCGCTCGCTTGAGATGGAAGTTGACCTTGGTGGCTCTTCTATGTTGATGTGTAGTAGGTGGATCGTCACTTTTCTCTATCTATCATGTGGGGGTTGTTGTCCTTGTGGCTAATTGGTTGCCATCTTGTTGGTTGTTTTCTTACGGGGTGATGTGGGTGATGATATGTTGAAGTTTTAACCCACGGTGTATTTTTCCTTAATTCACCCCTTACTAGATCCTGACTATTATCTGGTGCAAGTTGTGGTGCCTACTGTGGTGTATTATTTTCCAATATTACTTCAACCACTGAGCCCTCATCTGATGTATCATCACCTGTAACCTTTTTTGCTTCAGCCTCTATTTGTGTTTGATTGTCGATCATCAAAGGCTCATCATTTGATGTGTAAGTTTCATTAGAGCTTTGTGCTACTGCCTCCTTAGTCTCTGTTTGTGGCTTAATGGAAATATCTTGCAATGTAATTTTCTTCTTTTTAAACCAGAGCTTCAAGAATTTCTACTGCACATTAATATTGATAGTACCAACGGATTCCATCCAAGCATATCCCAAAACAACATCCATGTTATCCATATATGAAGTATAAAAATCACCATGCAACACATACTTATCCATAGAAAGCTTCAAATCTTTACAAAATTGAACATCCTCACCATCAACCTTTGTGTTTTCAATGTGTTTGGCTGGAACTTGCAATTTTTTTGCCAAATTAACATTGATAAAATTATGCTTGCAGCTATGATTTATAGACACAATCATCTTCTCCTTCTGAATCAATCCATGAACCTGTAATAAGGAGACACCAGTATAAAATAACCCCTTACGTGTCTCATTCTCCTTTTCTCTAGCACGAGACCATTTGTCTAAAAGAACTCTTTCAAATTCTACATCTGAAAGTTTGGTCAACTACTTGTTGTCAAGTGAGAACCACCATTTGGCAGCCTCATCTTTGAAACCAAGCCACATTGAAATCTTCCAAAGTGTCCCATATGTGAACTTTTGTCTCTATATGAATTCTTCAATAGTAGGGCTATCATATTTCCTTGTAAAATTAAGAACTGCCATGAAGAGTGTTTTGAAAAAAATTCACTTGGCGAAAATTTGAAATGGTCACAATTCCGTCAATTTTTCTCAGAATCCCTATTATGATCTGTTTTCGGAAATGAGACAACCATTTTGCATCTTCTCGTGTGGTAGAAATCCCAATCTAGGCACTGGAATTGCAGATCCGCGCTGCAACTGTCCCGCCGTCACAAAAAATTGTTGAAAAATAGCTGATTTTAAATCAGCGATACCTCCCTCATTTGGACTCTGATTCGACTGATTTTTTTTTGAACTTGGGTATTTTTTCACAAAAAATCGAGATCTACAATTAGATTCTACAGATTTTTCACCAGAACATACAGTTTTGCGCCGCAAACTCGTCGCCCTGAAAAAAAATGTCTGCAACCCAACTGATTTTTAAATCAGCAATATCTCCCTCATCTGGACTCTGATTCGACCGATTTTTTTGTTTTTTTTTTTTTTTTTTTTTTTTTTTTTTTTTTTTTTTTTTTTAAATCGGGTATTTTTCCACAAAAAATCTAGATATGCAATTAGATTTTGAATATTTTTCACCAAAACATACAAATTTGATCTACAAACTCGCCGACCCAAAAAATTCCTGCAAAAAAAAAAAAATTCTCCACTTTGCCTAAGAAAGTGCTCTGATACCACTTTTTATAGCCCTGATACCACTTGTTATAGATCTGATATGAAAATATAATATAATGCAAATAAACCTAAGAAATAACAAGATCTAAATATATATAGAATGCTTCACTTTATTGATATCAAACCCTTAAGGTAGGGCAACACCATACATTCATTCCTTAAGGAAGGAGACCACTCCACAAGCCATATGCATGTTCATACAATATCCCTTGACCTCCCTCAATGTGGAGTCTCTAGCCTCTATATAGGCCTCATACATACAATACAATGGGTCATTACCATGGTTCCCTCAATACCATCTATCTAATATCATGGACTTATTACATTATTGCTAACTACTTGTGGTACCTTGCATGATACAGGTTAACCACCTTATTTATTACTATGGCCCATTTCATTATTACATTATTCCCTTGGGTACCTCCCTTTGTACCCCATATTATCCCTCCTAGGTATATTATAGATTTGTTTGGCTAAATCACCTCTGAACCTGGGTCAAGCCCCTACAAGCCAACAATGGAGGTACCCCTTTACTCATGTCTAGTTGTTGGATTTAACATGGTATGCCCTCCCCAATTCAACTTCACATAACTTAATTTGTATTCCTTCAAATTATTGATCTTGAGTTTTACTAATATTAAGATCTATGGAAACTTCTATTTCTATCCAATTTTACCTCATTTATGTACTCTCTCAATGCTATTGGATGGTCTCTCATTGGCTCACCTTTGTAATTAGAAGTGTTCTTTTATTCTTGCAATCCTTATTATCTTTAGTGGAAAACACTTTATGGAATTTAATGTTATATTGGTGGGTTGGTTTAGAACCCCCCATGACTTGGTTGATAGTTTTTGGCTTATCCATTAGGTGTCCACTAGCCATGCAGCTTGAAAACAAATTCCCTGCCCTTGGAAATAGAGAAAAGTGGGCTTTCTAGAGGTAATAAAACATTTGAAAAGCATCGTTATCACACTCAGACCCATCAAAGAATGGCTTGGGTCCAGACAAATATTGTGGGGGTAAAAAAACACTACCATAACTAATTCTTAGCTAATACCAAAGTGAAAATGGAAAAAATGGAATCAACCATCACTAACAAATGCCAAAAGATATCCAAGGAATAGTTAAAAGAATAATTTGAAGGTTGGATCCATGATCTTGAGTATTCTCAAATATGAGATACTGGAATATTCAAGCTAATAGATTTATACTAGCTTAACAAAGTCTTTATTACTCAGATAACGAAGGAGGGAGGGAAAAAATATGAGGATATCATGTACAAGTTATGATCCGTAAATTGTCATGGATATTCCACTAGATAGTTCGTCACAATGGATTTAATAATATTATATTAAAAATATGAAATTCCACACTATTATAGTTTTATTAAATTTCTAGACATGTAGATTTTACTGTAATTAATGCATGCATGCAAATGGAGATTATATAAAAAATAGAGAATGACAAAATAAAATCTCGCACACACATACATAAGACACAAGATATTCTCTAGGAAACCCATTCAAGAGAAAACCCAACTGGAAGATGAAGTCGCTCTCCTCTGTTTCTCTGTTTCGAAATATGGCTACAAGTACAAAGAAGTATGGCCTATGGCCCATGGGATGCTACAATACACAAATCCTCTCTCGCTACTCTACCTCCTATCCCCCTTGGCTATTTTTTGTCAGGTATGGAACAAATGCACTCGAAAGAATAGAATGCCTCTTCCTCCTAGTGGCCCAACTATAGCACAACTCGATAGCCTCCTAGTGGTTAAGTTTGACTATCTCAACCCTTAACTAGAGTTACAATACAGACTCTTCTAGAATATTTTACATCACAATCACGTGGCTAGCCCATTTTCCATGAATAATGGGGCTAATATGACATCCTCTCAAACCATGGTGGTGAAAATAGGAAGGTCAACTTCTGAGTGACATAACTTTTGGATACAGACACCAATTGATGCGCTTCTTGCGTCGTTATAAATATATTTGTGTGTAGAATAACATGGAAAAGTGCATGCTAATGAAACAATTTTTTACCCCAAAAAACTATTGTTTGATCCCTCAAAAAACTCTTGGAAGGTTTCACAACCTGTTTTGCCAAATTGGGTCCTGCCAACAAAAACGGTCCCATGAGCTGATCCCTCCACTTTTTCCACTCCAAATGCATCGAGATAGATGGAAAACAACATAATTATCCAATCCAGATCAGGTTATTTGTAATGGAAAGAAAATTTGATACTCTCTATAGAGAAATTTTCAATATTGAGATTATTTTGTATATTTATGTTGAAAATCTCGCTAGCAATGTGGAAGAGAATAACTAGGTTCTAGATTCTAAAGGAGCACAATCAAACCTCATTTTGCTAAATAAAGACAATAATAGCTAGATGAATCAATAACCATGGCAAGCTTAGACATGGATTACTAAATCAATTCCTCCTAATGTTTTAAGCGGGAAAGAAAAGAGAGTGAAAAAATGCATTCAAACCCATGTTAGATAATTCTTTCTTTTATCAAATGATATCAAAAAATATAGATATAAACTTTCACTTTTGAATTTTGTAATTAGATATAGATGTATGTCATCATTTTCGTAAAAATCTATTGAACTTAATGATTAATTTAATTGTATTTTTTATATCATATTAATATTGATAATGATAAAAATTAATTATAATTTTTATAATCAAATTAACTCATTTACATTTATTTTTATTTTTTATTTTATAATAATACTATTTTTTTAAATAATATAATATATTAAATAAAGCTTATTAAAATTTCATAAATACAATAAAAACAAAAGTAATCATGACTTTTGATTATTTGATTACGACATAAAAGTGTCTTGTCAATTATTTTTGGTTATGATAGAGAAGTGTCTTGTTAAAGTTTGGTTATGATTGGACATGGTGGTTTAGACCTGACTTTTGGCCACGATAGAGGAGTGTCGTGTTAAAGTTTTACTTTTGATAATTTTTTAAGAATAATAGAGAAGTGTGATGCTAAAGTTTTATTTTTGATAATTGCTTTAAGTCCTTTCTCTTCCTCATTAGGTTCAATAAATCAATATTAAATTTTATATAAATACCTATCACATCATTTAAATAATATTAAAGTTTATGTAAATGTCAATATCCTCATTTATTAGAGTGACTAAAGTTTTGTCTTTATGCCCAATATCCAAATATCCAAATGTGAACATAATCATTGACTTGTGAAGTGGAAATGAGATCATAAGTAGCTATCATCAATTTGTTGAATATCTATGGATAGGGTTGCCTAATTCAACATTAAAATGGACCAAGTTCATTATTAAAATTTCATGATGTTGGTCATATATTTATATCATGATTAAAAGTTGAGATTTTGTATACATCAACTTCATATATCTATCTCATGAGGAAAATTTGGAATTTTGTAGAATTTTTCATTATGATATTTGCTACTTATTTAGTTTACACTAATGCTTGATATTGGCTAACTTCAATGAGATTTGAGATAGAAGGCATGTAGTAGAGAAAAGGGGTGTTTTAACGGAGCTCATAATAAGATTTTGGAAAAAATGTTTATTTGGATGATATGTAATGTTTATTTATTTTTATGGTTATAAAAGTTATTTAAATAATTATTTGATTTTATAAGGAAAATAAATATATTTTATTTAATAGGTTTTTTATTATTATATCTATAAATAATTAATTTATTATAGAGAAGGAAGTTAATGGTTGTCTTTTTTTCCTAGATATATTCATTTCAAAGAAAGATGATGGCTCATTCTTCCATCAAGTATTTCAGAAGAAAAATCATATTGAGCAGTATCTTCATGCCAGGTCCTATCATTTCCTTGCTCATAAGTTAGGTGTTCTCTGCACTTTAGCTACTTGTGCTCTAAGGGTTTTGAGGAGGATTATTTTTCTAAGGAAAAATCTCATCTCCTAAAAGTTTTCGTTAATAATGGTTACAGTAGGCATCAAGATCTTAAAGCTTTCCTCAAAGCCAACAAGGGTCCTAAGGTTAAGAAAGACCCTAGTGATCGTAATTCTGGAGTTCACTCCCCCTTCATCCAAGAGATGACATACAAGATTGCAAGAATTCTTAAGAAGCATAATGTTCCCTCAACCTTTACACCCCTCAACACCAATATAAGTTCCTTCAAATTGACAAAAGACCTTGTTGACCCTAAGGACATGAATGGTGTTTATATCATCCCCTGTTCTTATGGAACACATTACATTGGTGAAACAGGCCAGTGTATTAATCAAAGGATTAAGGAACACATTGCCGATATAAACCACGGGAGAACCCACTCTTCAGACTTAGCAAAGCATGCAGAGAAGACAAAACATCATATATGCATTGACGAGGATAAGTCCATTGTGAATATTTCGCATTTTCATCACCGCAAGTTTAGGGAAGCCATAGAAATTGAGAAGAGGCCTATATGCATTGACGAGGATAAGGCCATTGTGAATATTTCACATTTTCATCACCGTAAATTTAGGGAAGCCATAGAAATTGAGAAGAGACCTAGTAATCTTAATAGGGATCATGGTTGGAAGATTAGTAGCTCTTGAGACCCTACCCTTTCCTATTAGTTTCTTTTCCTTTTCTTTACGCCTTTTCATTTTATTGTTTCTTCTTTCATCTAATTCCCCTTAAGATTTATTAATCTACCTTTATCACTATTTGTTTAGTTTTCTCTTTCTATTTCCTTTTTTACTTTAAAAGTATTTTGATTATTTTATAAGTTAATGTTTCTATTGTTTTAATTTTATATATATATTCTTTCTCCATGGAAACTATTAAATAATAAGAATTACCCAATTGTATTTGTATTTATTTTTAATAAACTAGTTTATATTAGTTAAAAAATTTGTTTAGTTTAGTTTTATCCATAATATTTAATTCACACTCTTCTATAACGAAATGATTTCTCGTTTAATAATGTTGCTTGTATTCAGGAGTGTGTTATAATTCTTTGTTTAATTATATTTTTTATATATTCTTGGTCATATTGTTTATATAATTTAAAATTAATTAAAAATAAGTTTTGAATTTATTTATATTATTTATTTATTTTTTCTTCATCTACTCAAATTTAGCCATTTTATAGTTGTTTTCCTTATAGCCATTAGAATGTATTATCTCCCTATTTAAATTTCCGCTATGATCTAATTCTTCATCTTGTCATGTTGATGAACCATATGGGTTGGTTCGAAACACTTTGACCTAAATATTGCAATGTGATTTCTTCCGAAAATGTTTCAAATATTCAATTTATTAAAAGTTGATACAATAATGTATATCTAAAAAAATGTTATAAAATTAATATGAAAAATTTTAGACGGAAGGAGTAACAAAGATAAAATTATTAAAGATTGTAATGATATTTAAGCAATCAATTATGTAATGAAAATTTTGAATAATTATTTTAACAAGTGTTGCAGGGCATCTTATTCCTTGCCACTCAAGTTCTAAGTTACGTTATGGGAAAAATTACATAAAAAATTATAATTTACACTGGTCAATGTTAGCTAAATTAATAGTGGTTAATAGGAAAATGGAATCTTATAATCTTTCTTTGGGAGGAACTAATAAATTGAGATGTGAAGTAGATACATCAATTTCTTGCTTAGACACATAGACTTGCATAAATTTGGTGGATAGTGTAGAGTTATGATGTAGACTTGCAACTTCTCAGGAAATTTTAATATAAGTCAAGACACACAATTCTAATCTATTATTTTGCAGACATTAATTCACAATTTAGAACAACAATATTAGACATGCAATAAGAATAGCACACATGCACAACTTTTTCTAGGAGAAAGCAACTAGTAAAAACCCCTTAAGTATGCTTGCATTAGATGAGATGAATAAAGATGTATTACAATTGCTTTCTCACTTTGAGCACAACCTGAAAGTGAATAACCTATATCTCTGCTCAATGAGAAGCTCTGAACCAGACTTAGTCAATTTATTCCTTAGCTTGAGCCCCTATTTCTTTGTGCAAATCCTAAGGAATTAGGCCCCTATTATTTTGGAACTTTCCTCTAATTAATTGTGAAATTCCCAAGGTTGATCATCTGATTACATGCAACACTTTTACACTCAAGACAAGTCTAGAACTAATGTTACAATTCCTTGGAATATCCACCACAACTCGGGAACTCGAATTCTCTGCATGCACTAGATATTTTGGGTTGATTGATTAGTTAACTAGATGATCACTTAGTTATAATGTTGTCCCATTGCAGAACCAACCTTCCAGTAGTTTTGTCAACAGTTAGAACTAGTTTAACTAAATACAACTGGAAATAACTAACCTTAATTGCTACAAATTATCAATCACACATGCTTAACTGAACTCCAAGCCCTCTAACTCGAATTTACTGAGTAAACTGAGTGACACAAGCCATGTCACATAAGTTAACTACATCCAAGTTGTCTGTTGACGTGAAAATTCAAATTTTCTCAATTTTACCAAGGCAAAATCAAGTTGAGACTTTCTTGGTGCACTTATCAACACTCCTTCTCAACAAGAAAGGGATTATCAACCACCCCTATCCTGCAACTATGGAACTCGAACTTCCCTCTTGTCACGACCTTTGTCAAAATGTCATCATCTTGTTCCTATGTCGGAATGTATTGTAGCAACATTATTTGCCTCTACAAACAGTCCCATAAATGATGATATGAGATATCTATATGCTTGAATTGATCATGAAATACCAGACTCTTAGAGAGCTTAATGCAACTATGATTATCACAATAGTTCACCATTGGATCCATCATCTGACTAAACAGTTCCACAAGTATTTTTCTCATCTAGATCGCCTCACATGTTGCTTGAATTACAACCATGTATTTTACTTCTGTGAGTTAAGCGCCATAGATATTTGCTTCCTTCTCTATCCGGAAACCGCTTTGGACCCAACAGTGAAAATTCCACCTGATGTACTTTATCGGTTAGATGGCCTCCCTGACAATCTGCATTTGTGAAGCCACACAACTTCACTCCCTTTTCCCCTTTCTACCATAATCCATACTAGGTAGTGCTCTGATGTGCTATAAAATGGTTGACTACGTAACACATATGTGGTCATGTATTCACAAGATACATGAGTGAACCCACTAGCTTTTGATAAATGGTAGCATCCACCTCTTCACCTGAATTGGCATTCTCCTTCCTCCAGTTGGTCACTAGAGGTGTCTCCATGGGCTTACAACTATCCATGTGGAATCTATGTAGTATCTCATTGGCATAATTTCCTTGAGACATAAACAATTCCCCATTATCTTGCCATACTTCTAGCTTGAGGAAGTAGTGCATGAGACCCATGTTTTTCATCTGAAATTCCCTTGCAAGGTCCTCCTTGCAAGAGATAATCGATTTCTCATCACCTAATACTAAATCATCAACATATAAAAAACTGATGAGAAATTTACCCTCTATCAAAATATAATAAAATTTCGCATTTTATTCACTTTTGGTGAAGCCCAAACCAATGAGATAATTATTGATCCTGGTGTACCAAGCATAGTGTGCATGTTTGAGACCATATAATGCTCACTTGAGTTTGCATACATGAAAATCCTGATCAAATATCTAGAAATCATCTCATTTCTTGATGTACACCTCCTCCTTAATAACCCCATTGACGATTGTTGTTTTTACATCCATCTGGTGGATCTTCCACCCCATCTGTGCAACCAGTGCAACAATTGATCCAATGGATGAATAATTTTCTACAAGAGAAAAGGTTTCCTCATAGTTAATTCCCTCACTTGAGAGAATCCCTTGGCCACGAATCTAGCCTTATACTTCTCTATGTTTCTTTCTATTATATGCTTAACTTTGAAGATCCATCTCAAACCCACAAATGATTTTTTTGTCAGACTTGGGACCACTTCCCAAACCTTGTTCTTCATAATCGATTCATATTCTTCCACCATTTCATCAACCAAAATTGGTTTCTTGACTTCTTCCTCAAAAGATGTTGGCTTAGTCTCTACAAGCTCAATCATTAGAGCCCTGAAGTCAGTGTACCTCTTAGGTGACCTTGTTTTCTTACACAAATTTGAAGGAGCTTCCATATTCTCCCTCACATCCTACACTAATCTATCAACTTCCCTAGTTCTTTTTCTCCCTTCTCTAGATGGTTTTTTTTGAGTGGATGTCTCCACTCTACCTCCTCTCTAATCCTCCATTTATGGCTACTCCACAACTTCTTGAGGCTCCTCCTAAGGCTTCTCCTTTGGAGCTAAAATCTATTTTTCTAGTGGGATCTGAAGCTCCCTGTCAAGAGAGCACCACATCACTTTCTTGTCATCAAAATTTACATCCCTTTGCACAACTATGATTTTGAGGGAAGGTAAGTACACCCGGTAATTGCGTGGAGTTTCGTTTTAACCAACAAAGACTCCCAACTCTGCTTTCAACTTAAGATTCTTCTTGAAATATTTAGAGACATAGCTGTAAATATAGGCTCCAAAAATTTCGAAGTGAGACACATCCAACTTTCTCGTCGAAAAATCCTACTCTAATGTAATCATACCAAGAATTTGATGAGATTGAAGTTTTACAAGTACACTATTGTGTTACAGGCCTCTGCCCACAAATACAGTGGTATGCCTCGGTCATGTATCATAGATCTCGTAGCTCGAACAATGCTACGATTAATTCTCTTAGCTACCCCATTCTGTTGCGGGTTGTGGGGTGTTTTTAACTCTCTTTGAATGCCTTCTTTCACATAGAAATATTTGAAGTCATTCAAAACATACTCGCCTCCATTTTCGCTCCTAAGAGATTTCACCTTCTTGTTAGTCTCTTTCTCAACTAGTGCCTTGAATTCTACAAACTTTGAGAATGTCTCATCCTTCTTCTGCATGAAGAAGATCCAACACTTCCTTGATAAATCATCAATAAAAATAACAAAATATTTGTGTCTAGTAGTGGAGGCTATTGAGAAGGATCCAAAAGCATTAGAGTGGACTCTTTCTGAGACCGAATATTCTTTGTTGTCTCGATCATGGAATCTGGATCTTGTATACATCCCCAAGGTGCAACCTTTGTAGACATCCTGCTTTTTAAGTGCTCTTTTAGGGAGGCCGGTGGTTAGTTTCTGTATAATTTTTGGGGTTCCATGATGAAAATGTCCTAATCTTGTGCTAGAGCTCATTAACATCATGAATATTAACTTTCTCTACCTTACTTCTTAATGTAGTGCAATATTCCACATCCAACTTGTACAGGCTCTTCACCTAAACCCCGATCTGCTTCACCTATGCAATGTTTGTGTGTCACAGAAATTCTTTTTTTTTGCTAAAGATCACATAATAACCATAGTCTTCCAAAACTGCTACAGAGATGAGATTCTTCTTTAGGCCTGGAACAAACATGACATCTTTGAGGCAAAGAGGGGATCCCAACTCCCTCTTAAATGTTATTGTACTAATCCTGGTAGCTCTGTACCTTTCGTTGTCCCCAATCTCAACATACATATGGAGATATTTCTCCTCTAGGTCACTAAAAAAATATCTACACCCTGTCATGTGGAACAAGGCATCAAAATCCAAGTATCACACACCCCTCATCATAGTGTTCATCATGCATTCGATGAGGATGAAGTGTATCTCAAACTGTGAAGCCAATGCCTCACCTGTGGCTCTTCCTGAGTTCTTTGTTTTAGACATTTTATGTGGAAACTTTGTAACATAGTGCCCAAATTCATGAAAATTGAAGCATGTAATTTTGGTCAAGTCTCTCTTGTTGCCCTCTTGGCTAGAATCTAGTTTGGTTTGAGATTTATTCCCTTTACCCTTCTTGCATTTTCAAACCAATGCAAAATTTTCTTCATCCTCAACTTTGGTTGAAATTCCATCCCAATTATTTCTCCTAAACTTTTTGTGTAGCAAGTTGGACAAAAAACTTTCTCACTTTGGTAAATTTCCCCTTCCATTTACCGAGTCCTGGTAGTTATGACATGATTTTGGAAGGCCTAGAAGATCTAGGCCCACCAGGTCCTCTGCTACAAATATGACACCAGCCGCTCCAATCTCATCCCGAACTTGTGTAAATTTGGTGAGATACTGTGGGATAGTATCATTCTTCTCCATTTATTTTATTTTTAAGTTTGTCTTTGAGGTCCAATTTTCTATGATCACTACTATTCTTGAACAAATTTGTTAGTGCCTTTCACATTGTGAAAGGATTTTCTTTTCCATGGAAATTTGAGACAATGTGGTCTCACACTACCTCTAATATTATTATCCTCACCTTGGATACATCTTTCTTCCATTGGGCTAGGTTCTGTGCATCAGATGTGTATGGTTTTTCAATCTTTGTCTTGACATATTCTAGCAATCCATTGTCATCCAACACCTCCTCCATGAAATCCTTCCATGCAATGAAATCCAAGCTACCTTACAAGGAATACTCTAATCTTAGCCCGTTGAAGGTCATCTTCCCAACTCTGAAGAAATCCTGCTACATTGAAGCTGGAAATTCAAACCTCCTTAGGAACAAATTCAAAATTCCTATTCTAATGTGAATCATGATACAATACCATGTAGAATTATGATGTTTAATTTCAATTGCTCAAGAAGTTTTAATCTAAATAAAGAGACACAATTCTACTCTACTGTTTTGCGAAAATTAATTCACAATTTAGAACAACAATCTTAGACATGTAATAAGAAATAACACACATGCACAAAATTTTTCTAGGGGAAATAAACTGCTAAAAACCCACTAAGCATGCTTACATTAGATCAGATGAATAGATATGTATTACAATTGATTGCTCTCTTTGAGCACAAAGTGCAAGTAGATAACCTATCTCTTTGTTCAATGAGAAGATTCAACCCAAAATTAGTCAATATATACCTCACATTGAGCCCCTATTTCCTTGCAAAAATATTGAGGAATTAGGCCCCTATTATTTAGGAAATTTCCTCCAATTGATTGCATAATTCCCAAGGTTGATCATCTGACTGCATGCAACACCTGTACACTCAAGACTAGTATACAATTTATGTTACACTACCTTGGAATCTCTAGCATAGCTAGGGAACGTGAATTCTCTACATGCATTAGCTATTTCGGGTTGATTGATTAGTTAACTGGATGATCACTAAGTTATATTTTTGTCCCACTGCACAATTTACCTTCCACTAGGTTTATCAATAGTTAGAACTAGTTTAACTTAATACAACTTGAAATAAGTGACCTTGATTTCTACAAATTAGCAATTAGACATGTTTAACTTAACTCCAAGCCCTATAACTCAAATTTACCGAGTAAACTAAGTGACACAAGCCATGGCACACAAGTTAACTACATCCAAGTTGTCTCCTAATGTAGAAATTCAATTTTTCTCAATTTGACCAAGGCAAAGTTAACTTGAGACTTTCTTTCCGTACTTCTCAACAGGTAGTAACCATTATACACTTGCATAAGTCTGAGGAAAACAAAATTAATTGTTAGAAGTGAATCTTGATAAATATATTTATTTACATATTATTTGTAAACATCCCCCACCTTAACCTCGGTGAAAAGTGCTCACTTCCTAATCTAATCTCCCTTATAAATAGTTAGAGAGATGGGATAGTATTTATTTTGTCTTCAGAACTAGAAATAAGTATCACCATTGTTTTCATCTTGTCAAGATGAATTTGGTGATATAAAACTTTAACTCAATTCGATCTCTGGATCAAGAGAGGTGCCCATTATAGTTTTGGCGAATTAGATAGCTTCACATCATTGCCTTAGCCACATCGCAACCATGTGACTATACCCCTTGGCTAACCTCCCAACGCCACATGGAAAATTGCTAATGGTTACTGACCCATTCATATCCATAGGTGTTAAGCCCTTTTGACTATGCATACAATGCTTTGTATATGGCCACTCCTGGTATGGTTTTTCTGATGGCCCATTGTTGAAGTTTCTGGCTGGAACTTGGGCCATGAGAAAAATTTTTGTTCTTGCATCCAGTTGTTTCCATAAGGGTTTTCTACATTCTTGCACTATGCGCCATTCATAAAGGAGTTCTAACATGGCCCGAATGCAGTGGTTCTACAAATGCATGGACTTGCGCTAGAGTCCTACCCTGGCCATTAGAGTTTGCTAAGGCACCCACTGGTGCTATCCCTCTTGAGCTTACATCATAGTTACCCTCTCTGGGTTCACATTTTCTATAATGGAGAACACTAGTCATTGACTTGTATATACAATCCAATAACTTATCTATTCTCTCCCTCAAGGATATACAATTCCTAGGGTCTCATGTATTTTACTTGGATCTAACAAATCTCAACATAAAGATCTATAGGTCTCATTTAAGGACCCAACAAATTCCACAAGCATATAATAGTCATCATGAAGCACATGATGCCAAAAAGTCCACAAAGAGATCACCACTCCTCAAGGAATCAAGGAATCCCTCTTGTAGGTCTGAATATAGGAAAGAGCCTTATGGATAGGCAAATACTAGATAAGGTTGCAGGCTTACAAGAACTCCCTTTTTAGGGACA
This sequence comes from Pinus taeda, assembly GCA_000404065.3. Taxonomy (NCBI): domain Eukaryota; kingdom Viridiplantae; phylum Streptophyta; class Pinopsida; order Pinales; family Pinaceae; genus Pinus; species Pinus taeda. Next base: position 129,600 of record APFE031420188.1, read on the forward strand.
AGGAATTCTAGGCGTAGTTGCGTCGATGGTTGTTAGTTAACTTTTTATACAATCTTGGAGATTCCTAAAGGGCCTCCAATGCTCACATTACACACCAAAGTGAAACACAAGGCTTATGAGGGAGCTAACTATATGATGGACCAAGAAGAAAAGATTGTAATGGGTTCTTAGGAAAAATGGATATTAGCAAGGACCCAGGGATGATTACCCCATATAGGGTGCCAACAACGTTCAATACAAGGCTATAACCAATGATTCAAGCAAGGGTTTACCCCATCATCCCAATACTAGGGAAATAGACGAAACATGAATCCTAGCCTTGGGGAAAATTCATGTCAAAGAATGCATAGAAGAGATGAAACCTTGCGTGAAGTACAAGGATGCAAAATCAAGTCATTCAGACTCAAGAAGACATGGTTTACACCGCACAACATATAAATATATTAGACTAAATCCTGAGTAAAATGGAATTGTAAGTCCACTCATCAGGGTGTGCATCACTGAATATTCAAGAATGTCCCTCATATAAAATCATAGCTCAACAAGAATAATAGAGGAGGACCTCCTCAACATTATCACATGTAATGCAAGTTTTAACTTTGTGCAACACATTATCTAATTATGTGAATAGTAGTAACACAATCATATAATTTACACAATAGCACGATTTCAAAAAAAAAATGTATCACATTTTCATTATCATAGAAATCACATAAAGAACACTTATCATATAAATATTTGGGGCAACTAAGCCGGGGACTATAATTATCTACCCAACCATAGACAACTACAACCAAGCTTTAGTTGCAACTAATACCCCTAATCTAGATTCCAAAGTTTGAAGTGGGGTGTTTTTTAGTGTTTCTAGCCAACCAAGATAGCTGAAATAGGATGTCAAAAGGCCATTGTTGGCTTCATTCACTAGCCGAGCACCTTAGAATTCACACTCTTTAGACATAAATATAGTCATGCCGATATTCCACAATACAAAGAACTCCAACACACCTATTAGGAAGGCTCCCCAGCCTTATAGTCAAACTATTCTTTCTTAACCATTAACACAACAAGCTTCATTCCAAAGGTTTATCATCCATGCACCCTTCTTCCCAGGATTTCCTTTAGTGCTAGAGACCTCTTGATCTCCTTATCCCTTTTTCATTATCACACACAGTTGTTCTGAATGTTTCATGTTATTCCAATTCCCTCCCCCCCCCCGGCCCACCACCCATTTTTCCCCTGTGAGTCCTTGAGAGAGACAACATGTAATCCTTCGCTAATCCTGTAAAGGGAGCATGTGTCCCCCTTCCTCCCCAATGGATTAACTTCCTTCCTTCCTCTACAAGTTGTACAACATTCATCCCCTGACAGCATAGCCCATACGGCTCATGAATTTTGTCATTTTCTTTGATTGTTGTTTGGGTTGAAGGAAAATTGGGCCATCCATTCCATTTTTAGTTGAATTTAATGCACAAACAACACATTTAATTTCTTTCGACCAACAAGGACTGATGTTTAAAATAACAACCATTTCCTAGAGAAAACCCCCTTCCTCAAGAAATGGAATCTGTGTCGCTTCTTAGATTGTTTAGTGTAATTATAATTATTTACAAAAGAGAGAAGTGTTAACGAGGGGATGCCACAATCCCCTCCCCCTTGAGGGGAACATCATCTTTGGTGTTCAATTTTTTTTTTTTTTAATATAAACACAGGTGATATGGAGCTTTATACACATAATTGTGTACAACATTTACAAATCACATACTCAGTGGCTTGTCCAACAGCTTAATGGACACACACACACACACACACAAACACACACACACACACACACACACACACACACCACACACAATATATCTATATATATATATATCTATATATATATATATTATATTATATATATATATATATATATATATATATATATATATATATATATAATATATATATATATATATATATTATATATATATATATATTATATATTATATTATATATATATAATATTATATATATATATATATATATATATATATTATATATATATATATATATATATATAATATATACCCATTAATGTGGCCATCTTTCAGTGGATCTTTGCATCTTTCTTGGTGCTTTTTTTGTGCATTGTAATAGCTTAAAGTTGTTGCGATCCTCTTTTAAATAAGATTTGCTCACCCCAATTGGAAATTCACAGGCCTTCTTTTAATATGGCATACAATCTATCATGAGATTCATCACAGGAAAAATGAAATTTTTTAGATTATACCTCTTTCCTTGTCCTTTGAATGGTTGTTAATCCATTCACACACATATCTTTAACAAAACCCACTTATCAGGTGATCTCAACAACTCTTAGTGGTTACACCACATCGGCTACAAATCAATCATTAACAAGCCCATTTATTAGGGGTTCTCAACAACTCCTAGTTGTTACATCCCAGTGGCTACAAATAAGTCATTAACAAGCCCATTTATCAGATGTTATCAACAACTCCTCCCTATTACATCATAGTGGATTCAAATTAGTTATTAGCAAGCCCATTTATCAAGCATTCTTAACTCTCCCAGTTGTTACACCCCACTGGTTACAAATTAGTGGAGAGGTTTATGTAGAGCATATGGAGTCTTAGTTCAACCTTGGAGAGAGATATATATATTTATTAGTAAGGATTATATATCAGTTGAGTTACCTTTTAAGGATCAAGAGTGCACTCTCTAGCAGCGTAACGTAACTGCCACTTGTGTTCTTAGCCCAATCCCATGGAACCACATTAGGTGTTTTCATTCCACTAGCCTTGCGTGAATCTACCACTCATTAGTTATCAACCATCATAATCTATAGTGGATTTATCAACCCTATAAGGTACAATCACTACTCAGTGATTATGAGCTAACAAGCCTTTTGAGTTTCCTAGACATGCTATCATCTGAGCTTACTCTATGATTATCATCCAAAAACCCTTAGGGGTTTCTCAATTATGCTATTACTAAAGCTTTTCTACTTCCCCACACTCTCTTCTAGCATCAACATAATGGTTAGTGGAGTACATACCTAATCCTACAATCAAGGATTCTAATTATTAATTAGTATACATTCTACCATAACTATCAACATTACCTTGTGATTTGCATGAAATAACATGAGCATATAAAATCATATTCTTATTTAAAATCATTGGTTAGACATGGCTTCCATGCCCTATTGATTGTTGTTTCAACCAGGAATCTCATTGGACAACTTATCATGTCATCCAATATATCCATTTACACTTGCATCAATTAAATTTATAGAATCATTCTTCCACAAGAATGATTCTCGATGATTACCCTTTCACACATAATGAAATTTATACATACCAAGATAATCATGAAATACATTTTCTTATGTAATTAGAGTCAAGGTAAAGAGAACCTCCTTTTGAGCCCTTTTCATGGCTACCATATCGCTTTCTATTATACCCATGGGAAAAAACCGACTTCTTTGACTGTCATATTTCCATTCAATTAGTCATGGATAACCACATGTCAATTAAAATCAGAGTTTAAAGAATCTGCTATATTGTTGTCATATCTAGGAGTGATGTTGCAATATATACCAATGATGGTCTTTCTTAATCCACTCCCTAAGTTCAACCTTTCTCATTTTTCTCACATTCTTTATTTGTGCATAGGGCCTCCATGGTTCCACTGCTAGTGCTTTGTTTCCTTCCTTCCATGCTAGCCAATGTTCCCAAGACCTCTTTAAAAACATGAATACTGAAAGGAAAAATACAAAGGAAGAAGGGGCAATCATAAAAACAAAGGAATTTGTGACAATAACCATAAAATCACAAAACATAATAACTTGGCCATGCAGAATTAAACAATCAAAAGACAATAATCAAAGAAACCATCAATTTAAGTCCATAGAAAATAAGCATAAAATAAGGCAATTTCAAAAATCGAATCAATCTTGATGAGTCTAATAATTTTTATGCTTCACATATAAGGCTCATATTGAGCCTTCTCTACGGTTTCATTCAGTCTCTTCTACTATAACTGGTCACCACAATTACACCCAACCACTACACAATTTATTTACAAATTTTTTTATCGCTTCAATAACAACCAAAATGGACCTATAATCCATATCTAATTAGTAATTTCAACCATTAATGCTAGATGCCCTATGTGCCTGTTTTCCATGGTTGTGTAGATCTTCGGCATGTGATCCTCCACTATCTGTGTTTCTTGCACAATGTAAAATCCTAGTTTATTTTTCTATATCTGGTGGCAGCACTAGAATACCTACTAGAATGATGCACATATGTGCTAGTTATTCCTTTTAGGGTACTCAGTGGTGCATTTCCCTTCACAATGTATTCATTATCCCACCTGTGCCTCTTCTTAGACTTGCTACCATCTACCCCATTTATTTTCTCTTTGAGGTGCTGAAGAATTCTATTGTCCATTTGGTTAGTTCCTAGCTCATGTTGTTTCTACCTTTGTAAGTATAAGAGGCTTTGAAAGATGATTGCATTCATTTCATATTTCCTCTCCTCATCTCTTACCAATATTTCATTTTATGCCTTAAAACTTATGACGTAATCCCTTAAGCTCTTCAAGGTATCGATATAATTAGGAGAGTTTTCCCCTCCCCATATGCTAGTGTTAACCATGGGTGCTTTGGTACCACCTGTAAACACCACCCATCTTAACCTTGGTGAAACATTTTCACTTGATAATCCAATCTCCCTTACAAATAGTTAGATAGATGGGATAATTTATTTTTTTGTCTTAAGAACTGAACATAAGTATCACCATTATGTTCATCTCATCAAGATGAATCCAGTGATATAAAAAATTACCTCAATCTAACCTATGGATGAAGAGAGGTTCCCATTATGGTTCTAATGAATTAGATAGCACCACATCATTACCTTATCCATGTGGCAACCATATGGCTATACCCCATGGCTAACCTCCCAATTCCACATGGCAAATTGCTAATGGCTGCTGACCTATTCATATCCATAGGTGCTAAGCCATTTCTATTATGCATGCAAAACTTTGTATATGGCCCAAAGTCCTTTAACAACTTTCTCGTAGTGCATTTTTCTTTATTATTAGCTTGTAGGCCCATGGTCTACACCTGTGAAACCATTCCAAAACCAAGTCTTGGGAACACCTCCCCATCTCTTGACTCTATTATCTTGACCAAAACTCTTAACATGTCTTTGTTTAGCTCTAGTTGAACCTTTCCGGATTAAGCCTCTAATATCCTCGATAATTTCCTAATGCACCCTTTTTTTCCTTCGAGTTGAACCTTCTGGGATCAAGCCTCTGGGATGATTTGACAAACTGTTAATAGTTGGAAGTATATTCATCTCTTGGCTTTGTTATCCTAGCTAAAAATCCCTGATTTGTTATCTCAACTAAAATTCTCATCTGCTTTTATTTTTCCTCCAGGGTGGACCTTTCATGATCAAGCCTCTAGCATGGTTTGACAAACTGTCGAGAGTGGGTAGAAACTCCATCTATTGGATTTTTTTTCCCATCTAAAACTCCCAGCTCCATTATCCGAGCTAAAACTCTTGGTGTGCCTTTCTTTTTCCTCCATGGTGGAACTTCCAGGATCAAGCCTCCATGATGATTTTACATACTGTCAACAATCGGAAAAATATCTATCTTCAAGCTCTGTTATCCCAGCTAAAACTCCCTGATATGTTATGCTAGCTAAAACTATTGGTGCATATTTTTTTTCCACCACTTCATGCAACTGGGGGATAGTCTTCGAGATAGATCTCATAAGATTGAAACTCCCATATATGTCATCCTTCCACTCATCCCTTTTGCAATAAAGCATAATTATAACCTTCAACTCATTTCTTCCACAACAAGGCTTCTTGTTAGGCCAGGTAGATAAGGTTAACCAACTAAGGCTACAAGGTTATGGTTGTGCTTATGTTTGAGGAAATGCACCTCATAGCAAGATTTCACGTGTAGCCTGTTGATAAGGTTTCTAGATGGAACTTAGGCCATGAGAAACATGTTCACTCTTGAATATATTGGTTTTCATAAGGCTTTTCTCCCTTCATGCACTATTCTCCATTCACAAAGGGGTTCTAACATGAACCAAATACGGTGGTTCTACAAACATCTAGACTTGTGCCAAAGTCCTACCATGACCATTGGAGTTTTATAAGGCACCCACTAATGTTATCCCTCCCGAGATTACATTAGATTTACTCTCTCCCATTTCATAATGTATGTAGTGGAGAAAACTGGCTAGGGACTTTTCCATATAGGCCAATGACTTATCTATCCAGTCCCTTAAAGATCTGCAGCTCCTAGGGTCTCCATTATTTTACCTGGATCTGATGGATCTCGACACAGAGATCTACAAGTTTCATTGAATGAACCAATAAGAATCACAGGCATATAATAGCCACCATAAATCACATGATGCTAAAAACGCCACAAGGAGATCAACACACCTCAAGGAAATAGGGAACCCCTCTTTTAGATTTGAATACAAGAAAGAGCATTATGGATAGGCACATAATAGATAAGATTGAAAACTTAAAAGCACTCCATTTTTAGTGATAGGGAATTGTTGGCTTAAGGGGGCCTGACCCAAGCTAAGACTTGTTTGTGCCAACCAACAAAACCTTCAACTACTGGCCATTTCAGCAACAACCTACGTAGCGTGGGTTGTAGTCTCACCCAAAGCAGTATTGGGGGATGCAAGAACCAAGTTTTTGCATCCAGAGACTAGTGTGATGTCTTTTAGTGCCTTACCTATGCTTTCGTGTATATCTATCCTTCTGATAGAGTTGGAACTCCTAATTTGACCCTAAATACCTTCGACTCTTCGTGGGACCAACCAGTGCCATTAATGAGGCTGTAACAGGATACGTCTTCTACTTTCGAGCAATTGAATAGGTCTTCTAGGGCTTCTGAGATCTAGATATTCCATCACATAGACCTATCTTCCTTATCCAAAACTAACCCAAAGTATCTTTAGATCTTTGCGACTATCATTCAATCATCTTATTAGGCATAAACATTTTCAATTAAACAGATTTGCGCGGAGAAACCACATTGAATTATAAAAACAACAGTGAAAGTGACATAACATTTAAATAGATAGATGTAAGTATTCCAACCCAAAATCAGTCTTTATTAATCATAATCTTTCTAGTACATACTTCAACTACCCTGCAAACTCAATCCCAGGGTTCCACGCACTTCACTATGGACTCTTCCAAGCCTCTGCACACTTAGCTTCAGAGCCTCTCATTCACTACCGACAAGAAAAAGCCTTCCTATCTATCAAACCCTTACAACATCATTCATTCATTCATCTCTCTATTCTTATCTATCAAAATTTATCTCTAAGACTCGCTATGAGTCAACTATTTATAGCTTTTTTAATACAATACCATGGCCCCTAACTCATGGGTGAGTCTTCAAAATTACTTATCACTTACCCAAACAAGGGACTAAGTCCCCCATGACTCTTGACTAGCTTCGCTCTCCACATCGATATTTTTTGGAGAATTTACATTCTTTACAAAATTATTTACAAGAAATTACTAAATTAATTCAATTCTACCCCTGGGGACCCCATCCCAACAAGCCCCAGCCAACAAAGATTGTGACTCACCCTTAAGTCACTCAGCTAGTTGTTGCACTTTTTGGAGGATTTTTCTTAATGCCTTGGTAAATGTTTGAAGCTTTGTGATACTCTACTCTACTACTTGTTGTAACTCATGGACCAATTTCTCTATGGTTGGCCCTGCCACTACAAGTTGTGTAGTCTGCTGGGTCCACGACATGGCCTTCAACTTTTCATGAATACTCTGTGAAAGTTGGTTGGCTTCCTCTGTCCAAGGCTAAAGTTGGTCTCTTAGCAGGGACTACTTTTTTTAGAACTCTTGGATATGCATCTGAGTCGCCTTGCCTTCCTACAAGCGTGCAAAGCACTGGACTGGCATAAACATCTATGCAGTTGTACTAATTTCATCATAGTTTTTCTGCATTCCATGATCTCTGTGTTCAACTGTTGTAGCTTAGTGTCCTCCTGCAATGTATCCCTTAGGCCCATTACCTAATTGAATAGATGTTCGCATCTGTCAATTGTGACATTTAGCTAACCCATGGATTCTTTTATAGCTACACCTCTTTGTTCCCAAACTTCTAGTGTTGTAGTTGGTTAAAGATTGAGCTAGAGTTCAGATATCATCATTTGGAACTCAAAAGTGACTCACCCAACCTCATCTTTGGAATCGTGTACCATAGGAGCTAATTTCCTGACTTTTGTCTCAGCCTGTGCATCATCTGGGATATGTAATTAGGGAACTATTTGACAGGCTTGATAAATTACTAACTCTAGGTTTGTGCTTCGCGCTTGCATTTCCTCTTTCTCCTTTAGTGCCTATGTCTTCTCCTCATACATCTATGCATTGTTGACTTTACATTCACTGAGGACTGCAAGGGCACACTGCTCCCTGATCTACAACTCATCTGAGACCCCCTGATGCAATCCGTGGAGGGCCTGGAGCAGTAGCGCGACCACATTGATCCCAACATCCCTGATCTTTTCTAGCGTGCTCCAATCTCCTTGGTTATCTTCTCACAAGGATCCTTTAGGTAAAGGAATGATCCTTAGGTCCAGTGTTCGTTCCACTTCTGGGACACTCAGGCTCGCTTGCACCATGGTCACTTTCCCAACACTCGTCTGGATCCTACTGGCATGGACTTGCAACTCACCCAGATCCTTCTGGAAACTTCGTAGTGTCTACATATACTACTGATCAAAGTACAACCATAGCTCTGATGTGGTATCTCTAACCTTGTTGTCTATCTCATATAAATTTCCCTCTATTAGCACAAGATGGCCACCTGCAATTGTTTATCAGATTTCCGCTTATTTTGCAGACCTATTGCTGTCTCTTTAGTGCACTTCTCGAATTTAAAGGGGGTAAAAATCTCGTCACCCCCATCACTGCCCTGTGCAGATATCTCCTTCTCATCAATGCACTGTGAAGATGATTTTTTTCTTGCTTTAGTATCTTTTTTCTCCTTCTCTACCTTCTCTTTAGCAGTGCACTCCTTCACAATCTACTCTTCCTCCATAGTTGCCTTAGTAGTATCTTGTTTTTTCTTTTGTTGGGTAGCCTTCTCCCACACAACTGTCTGTTCATTTTCTTTCTTATTTATCGTAGAAGAGGTCTGCATAGAGGAGCGTTTCCTTACTTTTCTTGTCTCAACATCCAACTAGTAGGCTCACTCAACTCTATTGGCCATCCACCCACAACCTCCTGTAGATCTGTTTCAGCCACTAAGTAAGGCAACTTGTGCAATACCTCTTAATGGTATCTCCTTGCATGGATCCATACATTGTGAAAGGCTGCCTTAAATTCTATGAAGGCCCTCCTATGCTCAAATAAGGTTGGAGATAACCTTGGCCTCTCGTTTATAGCCATGTGGATGTCCATCTCCAGAATACCCAAAAAACCTTGGACTCTATTATCCATTCCACATATTTAGTCTGCCAAAACAAAGTGAACTTCGATGCCTCTGGGAGGGTCGCATTCAGTGGAGGGAACTAACTATCCTTCAGAAGCCTCCATGCCACCAAAATGATTGGCAATAAGAAGCAAGCATAATGGAATGACTGGCTCTTCTCTTGTGCCTCACGACAGTTTTCCAATAATTCTCTACTGAGATACTTGGCTAAGTTAGATGAAACCATTTGTTGGCTTAAGGGGGCCTGACCCAAGTTCATAGTTATTCGTTCCCACCAACAAAACCCTCAACTTCTAGCCCTTTCAGCAACAACCTGCATAGTGTAAGTTGCAGTCACACCCGAAGAAGTATTGGGGGATGCAAGAACCAAGTTTCAACATCCAGAGACTAGTGTGATGTATTTTAATGCCTTAGCTATGATTTTGTGTAGATATATCCTTCCGATAGAATTAAAACTCCTAAGTCAGCCCTAAATACCTTTGACTCTTTGCAGTACCAACCAATGGCATTAATCAGGCCCTAACAGGATATGTCTTCTACATCCACACAACTGAACAGGTCTTTTAGGGCTTCTGAGATCTAGATCTATTGTCGCACAAACCTATCTTCCTTATCCGCAACTAACTCAAACTATATTTAGATCTTCGTGAATATCATTTAACCAACTTATTAGGCATAAACATATTTAATTAACCAGATTCACGTGGAGAAAACACATTAAATTATAGAAACAACAGTGGAAGTGGCATAATCGTTAAATAGATAGATGCAAGTATTTCCAACCCAGAATTAGTCTTTATTAATAAGAGTTTTTCCAGTATAGACTTAAATTACCCTACACACTCAGCTGTAGGGGTCCATGCACTCAATTGTGGCCTCTTCTAAGCCTTCACACACTTAGTTGTGGAGCCTCTCCTTTGCTACTCATAGGAACAGACCTTCATGTATATCAACCCATTACAACATCATTCTTTCATTCATCTCTCTATTCTTATCTATAAAACGTTATCTCTAAGGCTCGCTATGACTCAACTATTTATATCTATTCTAATACAATACCATGGCCCTCAGCTCATGGGTGAGTCTTCAAACCCACCTATCACTTACCCAAACAAGGGGCTAAGGCCCTTGTTAATATTGACAAGATACATGCTTCGCATCCATATTTTATGGATACTCTACATTCTTTACAAAAAAAATTACAAAAAATGACTAAATTAATTCCATTCTACCCCCGAGGACCCCATCCCAATAGGAATTCGATCGAAATTGGATCCTAAAACCCTCTAAGTCTTCATATACTTAAAAATTATCACAAGGGGAAAACCTTAAAAAAAAGGGTGGATTACGATATTGGGAGAGAAAAACATGGAGAAAATGAGAAAACATAGCCTATTGGAGGTCAAAGGAACAATGCATAGGAAACGTTAGATCTGGCTGATCAATGGTCCAGATCTAATCGGCATATCGCAATTGGCGATGGCAGGCGGAGTCTGTCGGAGGTGGCTTTATGGGAAGTGCGATAGCGATCAACATGATTAAATGAGAGTCATTAATCTATGCGTGCAGATCAATGGTCCAGATTCAACTACGCTATTGCATCGCTAATATATATATATATATATATATGGACTTAACTGTGGCCCAAAGGATCAGTGATATGCGATTGTGATATTGCAATATCGTATCGCAACATTACAAGGGGCCGATAACAAATGCGACTATGATAGCTGGATCTAATAGGATTATGGATGAAATTTGATAATATTTCAAGTCTGATAAAGGGGTTTTTTCAATGTATTTTGCATTTTCATTAAATAAAAGAAAAATAAAGGAAACACGCTTGATGCGATGAAAACGGACCTAAAAGGGATATATATATAGTTTTATCTCATTTGAGTTCCATAATGAGCAGGATTTCAGGTGGGCCTTAGGCAATAAGTGGGATTGGACGGGCTCTGCCCAATCCCATCCATTGGTCGACATGTGGCTTGAGAAAACTGCCTTTTCGGGCAGGTAATCTCCATATGCCTTAGCTTCCCGAAATGAATCTCAACCGTTGGATCAAGATCACTCAGATCAATGGTGGATATGCAATAGTGATATAAAGACGGACCCGATGGAGTTCTAGGGCATAATTGATAATATTTCAGGTCCGATAAATGACAGTTTGGCAGATTTTCCTGTGTTTTTGTGTATTTCTCTATGTAAGAAGAGAACAAATATTCTAGGGATTTCAAAGGCTCTGATGGTCCCTTCTGTTGCCAAACAGGAGGCCACCATCCCTAAAACCATTTAGTAATTATTTCTTAACTCTCAGAGGGGATTTGAGTGGATAGAGGCTGGGAGTCAGAGAGCCCAGAAGAGGAAACAAATAGACAACACTGATTGGCTTAAAAGCCACTGAATGATAGAGACAGAAGCAAGCAATGCTAAGACAGAGGGAAGACAGAGACAAAGAGCGAGAGAGAGAGTCTGTGTACTCAGAGAGACTTGAGGGATTCAAGTAAACTCCTACTGTTTTGTATCTATTGTGTTGAGACTTAGATTGAGCTCACTTTTGTAAAACTCTACTCTTGAAGACATAATAGAGAGTTCACCACTGAAGGTTGGACCAGGAGACATAGCCCAAGAGTTTTGGGTGAACTCCTTGATTATTTGTTGTATTATGTGTGTGTGTCTATTATGTTTATTTAACTGCTTCATTGTCTATATTATTCACAATATTTTCGATCTGTTGCACAAAGTAATATAGGCAAATCCTGCACATGAGTCTGTAATACCTTAATATTTGTCTAAGATCACATTTTCAGATCAAGTGGTATTAGAGCTTTATGTTTGCTAAGGTTAGACAAGCTTGTGTTGGATTCTTGAATGCTAACTAGGTAAAAGCTCAAACTAGGAGAAGGAGAGCTTGTTGAGGCTAATCCAGAGATTAGAAGAATCTATTCTCATAGGAGGATGGCCGAAGAAGTCTCATTGAAATCAAAATCTCAGTTCATGGACAATTTCATGGCCATGCAAGCCATGGTGGAAGAGATGTATCAAGAATTTAAGAAGGGTTGAGGTTAAAGCACTTTGACACCCAAACAAGGCAAAGGAGTAGAGGAACCTTCTCTAGATGCCCATCTAGAGGGCAAAGGGAAAGGGGAAGATCCTACTCCATCATCTCCTCCACTAACACCTCCTTCTAGCCATGAAAAGAAAAAGAAGAAAACATCTTTGATTAAATTATATGTAAAGTTTGATTTGCCAATTTATGATGGTGAATTAAATGTAGAAAAGCTAGATAACTGGATTAGACAGATTGATGTATATTTCCGGGTGTAGAACATTGATTTAGAAGGGAGAAATATTCAGTTGGCTAGCCTTCACCTCGGAGGAACTGCACTAGTGTGGTGAGAAGGTAGGACACAAGCTGATTTGAAGAAGCATGGTAAAATTATTTCTACCTAGAATGAATTTGTTTCTACCATTAAAAAATATTTCTATCCTCTAGCTTATATGCAACAAGCAATGATGAGTTGGAAAACTCTTCGCCAATTAAAGGGCCAAAGTGTACAAAGGTATATCCAAGAATTTAGAAAAAGAGCTTTAACTTTAGGCATATTTCTAGACTCACTTGAAACTTTGTTGAAGTATATTGGTGGTCTACATAGCTATTTGAAGCACACCATTCTCGTGTTTAACCCCACTAGTGTAGATGATGTATTAGTTCAGGTTACACATCTAGAGGCTAGATGCAAAAATGTCAACTAGAGATTGGGGGATCATCAAAACCCTCTACAAGCAAGAACAAGGAAAAGAAGAAGTTGAAATGGAAGGGGAGGAAGGAAAATGTTGTATAGAAAGACAAACCTTCATGTACTTACTGCAAGAAGGATGGACACAATGATGAACACTGTTGGTCTTTGCATCCAGAGCTAAAACCCAAAATGTTCAATGGTAAGAAGAAGAATACTGCTGCTGCTATTCAGAAAGACTTGGGGTCAGACTTAGGTGATGAAACAATAGTCATAGTCACAACCACAGGTATTTAAGGTTATCCACTTTAGAGAATGCAGAGATCAAGAAGCAGGTACAGGAGATACTCGATAAAGGGTTCATAAGACCAAGCACATCACCATGCAGATCTCCAATCGTGTTGGTGAGAAAGAAATATGGTTTGTGGAGGATGTGCATTGATTATAGAGCACTGAATAAAATAACGAACAAGAATCGTTATCCTCCTCCTCGCATTGATGATCTATTAGATCATCTGAAAGAAGCAGTTTAATTTTCCAAGTTAGACTTGCATAGTGGCTATCATCAGGTCAGAGTAGCAGAACAAGATGCATGGAAGACTTCTTTCAAAACAAAGTAAGGGTTGTATGAATGGCTGGTTATGCCTTTTGGCTTAAATAATCCTCCTACCACTTTCATGAGAGTTATGAATGATGTACTCAGACCTTTTATTGATGATTTTGTAATTGTATATTTAGATGACATTCTTGTTTTCAGTAAAACATGGGAAGAACATTTGAAGCATGTAAAGTAGACTTTGGATGTTTTGAAAAGAGAAAATATCTATGTGAAATTTTCAAAATGTGAATTCGGTAAAACATCTTTAAATTATTTGGGTCATATTATAGGGGGTGGTGAATTGAAGATAGATCCCTCTAATGTTGAAGTCATTATGAACTGTGCTAAACCCAAATCTCCTACAGAAGTTAGGAGTTTCCTAGGAGCAACACAATATTGGAGAAAGTTTATTCCTAACTTTTCCTTGATTGTAGCTCCCTTGCATGTTTTAAGAGGATTGAATAAGGTGTTTCAGTGGGGAGGCAAACAGCAAAAAGCCTTCGACACCTTAAAATAAAAAATTAGTACAGCACCAGTACTAGCACTGCCAGATCTTCAACGACCATTTGAGATTGAAACAGATGCCAGTGACTATGCCATGGGAGCAGTGTTAATGCAACACAGTAAACCCATATGCTATCATTCTGAGACATTTAATTTTGCAGTAGTTAATTATCCCACATATGATAAAGAATTGTATGCTTTAGTATAGAGTGTGAACAAGTGGAAACAATACCTAATGGGAAAATAAACAATTATATATACAAATCATCAACCACTTCAATATTTGCCCTCACAAACTAAATTGCAGCAATCAAGACACTATAGGTGGATGGGTTTTCTACAACAATTTCATATTGTCATCATATATAAGAAGGGCATACAAAATAAGGTTGCAGATATGTTATTTAGATCAAACATAAATGCATCTACTATACTTAAGCATAACTCAGTGATGCATGAAAGCTACATTGAACAATATGATCATGATGTAGATTGTAAAGATGTATATGCAACTTTAAGTCATGGCAAACAAGTAGAAGAATTGGATTATTATGTTAAGAACCAACTCTTGTATCATTTGGGAAAGTTATGCATTCCACAAACTGAAAGAGTTAACATAATCTGAGTAGCACATACTTCTCTTATATCAGGTCATTTGGTGTACGTAAAACAGTTGCACAGCTGCAAAGGTTATGTTATTGGCCAAGAATGCATGAAATAGTTTCTAGATATATTAAAGGGTGTACCATGTGTGCTAGCAGCAAGCTTAGTAATAGAAAATTAGGATTGTACACCCCACTTCCAGTTCCTTCTTGTCCTTGGGAAAGTGTTTCCATGGACTTTGTTGGGGGATTGCCAAAATCTAGAAAAGTTCATGATTATTTCTATTTTATTGTGGATAGGTTTAGTAAAATGTGTATTTTAATAACTTGGAACAAGCAGATTACAACTGAACAATGAAGTTGTTCTTTCATCATGTCTATTTTGGGTTACCCACTTCCATTGTATCTGATCGAGATTCCTGATTTTTTGGGAAATTTCAGTCAAGTCTGTGGGAATTGATGGATACTTGATTGAAGAAGAGCAGAACATTTCATCCACAAACAGATGGCCAAACAGAGGTGGTCAACAAGACAGTGATTCAATTGCTCAGGGGCTATTGCAGCAAGCATCCCAAGCTTTGGGATGAACATTTGTGTTATGTGCAACATGCTTACAACCGTGCTAATCACTCTTCTACTCAAAGATCTCCTTTTGAGACTTGTTTTGGTTTTACACCAAAGTCTCCCTTGGATTTTGTCTTTAGTAAAGACATAGTAGTTGATGGACATAGTGATGTGGACAAAGCAACCAAGTTCATTGAACAGATCCAAGAAATTCACCAGGTAGTGCAGGAACAACTGGAAAGAAGCCAGGCCAAATATAAGGCAAGGCATGACAAGCATCGAATTGAGCATAGCTTCCAAGTTGGTGATCAAGTCTAGCTATACATTGGCAAAGATAGAATGCAAGGTGAAGGTAAGAAGCTAAAGACAATAAGGTATGGGCCTTTCAAGATACTTGATAAAATTGGTGAAAACGCTCTTGATTTACCAGCTTATATGCAAATCTATTCAGTCATTAATGCAGAGAACTTGAGACTATATGAACCTTCATTGATTGAAGATCCTGAAGAGCAAAGTCAGTTGCCTTCTATTGATGATCTATTACCTGAATATCTCAATGAGTTGTAGGAATACACAGTTCTAGATAGGAAGGTGAGAACTACGTGTAGAGGGGATGTTGAGTACCTGAGAATCAGACTCAAAGGTTCAAAACCAAGCAGTTCACAATGGATAGAAATTGGACAAGTGAGGAAGTTGTATCCTCACTTGATTGATGCTTAAAAACCAACTTTTGGTGGTCCAAAAGCTTTTTTAGTGGGAAGGCATGATCTAAAATGGATCCTAAAACCCTCTAAGTCTTCATCTACCTAAAAACTATCGCAAGGGGAAAACCTTAAAAAAAGAAAGGCGGATTACACTATCAGGAGAGAAAAACATGGAGAAAACGAGAAAACGAAGCCTATCAAAGGTCAAAGGAACAATGCATAGGAGCTATCGGATCTGGCCAATCAGCGGTCCATATTTGATCAGCATATCGCAATCGGTGATGGTAGGTAGAGTCTATTAGAGGTGGCTTTATGGGAAGTGCAATAGTGATTAGTGTGATTAAATGAGAGTCATTGATCTATGCACGCAGATCAAAAGTCCAGATTCAACTGCGCTATCGCATCGCTAATATATATATATATATTATTATAATTTTTATATATTATATATTATTTATATATATTTATATATATATATATATATTTATATATATAATATATATATTTATATATATATATAAATATATAGATATATATATGGACTTAACCACGGCCCGAAGGATCAGCGATATGCGATTGCGATATCGCAATATTGCATCGCGGCATTACAAGGGGTCGATAACAAATGTGGCTGCGATAGCTGGACCCGATAGGATTATGTATGAAATTTGATAATATTTCAAGTCCGATAAAAGGGTTTTTTCAATGTATTTTGCATTTTCATTAAATAAACAAAAAATAAAGGAAGCACGCCTGATGCAATGAAAACACACCCAAAAGGGATATATATGCAGTTTTATCTCATTTGAGTTCTGTAATGAGTGGGATTTCGGGTGGGCCTCAGGTGGTAAGTTCTATTAGACAGGCTCCACCTGATCCCATCCACTAGTCGACATGTGGCTTGAGAAAACCACCTTTTTGGGTGGGTAATCTCCGTACGCCTTAGCCACCCGAAATGAATCTCAACCGTTGGATCAAGATCACTCAGATCAATGGTGGATATGCGATAGTGATATAAAAGCAGACCCGATGGGGTTCTAGGGAAGAATTGATAATATTTCAGGTTCGATAAATGGTAGTTTGGTGGATTTTCCCATGTTTTTGTGTATTTCTCTCTGTAAACATAGAACGACTATTCTTGGGATTTCAAAGGCACCGATGGTCCCTTCCGTTGCAAAACAGGTGGCCACCATCCCTGAAACTGTTTAGCAATGATTTCTTAATGCTTAGAAGGGATTTGAGCAGATAGAGGCCAGGAGTTAGAGAGCCTAGAAGAGGAAATGAACAAATAGTTCCGATTGGATTAAAAGCCACTAAATGACAAAGACAGAAGCAAGAAGTGCTGAGACAGAGGGAAAACAGAGACTGAGAGCAAGAGAGAGAGTCTGTGTACTCAGAGAGACTTGAGGGATTCAAGTAAACTCTTGTTTTTTTGTATCTTTTGTGTTGAGACTCAAATTGAGCTCACTTTTGTAAAACTTTGCTCTTGAAGACATAATAGAGAGGTCACCCCTGAAGGCTAGACCAAGAGATGTAGCCCAAGAGTTTTGGGTGAACTCCTTTATTATTTGTTGTGTTATATGTGTGTTTCTATTATGTTTCTTTAACTGCTTCGTTGTCTATATTATTCACAATATTTTTGATCCATTCCACTAAGTAAGATAGGCAAACCCTGCAGAGTCTATAATACCTTAATATTAGTCTAAGATCACATTTTGAGATCATAATTCCAAGAATAAATGCACCAATGGTTGTTATTTATCTTTTGATAAAGGCTTGGTAATTCCCAAAGGGCCTCCAATGCTCACACTATATACCATAGTGAAACCCAGGGCCTACGACAAACATACATGTAATTATGTGCACCTACGTAGGCACTACCTATATGATGGACCAAGAAGCAGAGTTTTCAATGGGTTCCCACTAAACTTGGCTATTAGTGAGAACCCAAGGATTATTATCACAGACATGGTGCCAACTATATTCAGAACAAGGCTATAACCAATGATTCAGGCAAGCGTATACCCCGTCATCCTAATACCAAGGAAATAGACAAAACATGACTCCTAGCCTTATGAACAATTCATGTCAATGAATGCATAGTAGAGATGAAACCTTGTGTGAATTACAGAGACATAAAATTAAGTCATTCAAACTCAAGAAGACATGCTTTACACCGCACAACATACATATATATTACACTGATTCCTGAGTAAAATGGAAGTGTAGGTCCGGTGGTTAGGGTGTGCATCATCGAAGATTTAAGGATGTACCTCATGTAAAATCACAGGTCAAAGATAATAACATAGTAGTACCTCCTTAGGATTATCACATCCAATGCAAGCTTTAACAATGTGAAACATGTTATCTAATTATGTGAATAGTAGTAACACAATCATGTATTTTCTCAGTATCACCATTTAAAACGAAAAATGTATCAAATTTTCATTATCATGGAAAGTACATAAAGAACACTTATCTTATAAATATTTGTGGTAAATGAGCTTGGGACTATAACTCTCCACCCAACCATATATAGTTGCAGCTAAGATTTACTTGCAGTTGTCACCCCTGAGCTAGATTCCAAGGCTTGACGTGGGGTGCTTATAAGTGTTTCTAACCAAACAACACAATTGAAATAGGATGCCACAAGGCCATTGTTGCCTTCATCCACATGTTGAGGACCTTATAATTCACACTCTTTAGGCATACATATAGTCAATTCCAATATTCCACATTAAAGATAACTCCAACACACCTATCAGGAAGGCTCCTCAACCTTATAGGCAAGTTGCGCTCTGTAAACCATTTACACAACGAGCTTCATTCTAAAGGCTTCTTAGTTGTGCACCCTTCTTCCTAGGGTTTCCTTTAGTGCTATAAATATTTTGATATCCTTCTCCCTTCTGTGTTCTCACACACACTGTAGTTCTTAACATTCGCTGTTCTACCAATGTCCCCCCCACTTCTCCCTCGTGAGTGCTCGAGAGAGAGAGCATGTAATCCTTCACTAATCCCATGAAGGGAGCATGTGTCGCCTTTTCTCCTCAACAAATTATCTGCTTTCCTTCCTCTACAATTCACACAAGATTCATCCCCCAATAGTGCAACCCATGCTGCACATAAATTTTGTCCTTTTCTTTGCTTGTGGTTTGTGTTGAAGGACAATTGGACCATTCCTTCTCTTTTCAATTGAATTCAATACACATTCAACAAATTTAATTCCTTTCAACCAACCATGACTAATTTTTAAAGAATAAAGTCCATTTCCTTAAGCAACCCAATTAATTCCTTTCTACCTAGTATAAGTTTAACCCTTTTCTAAACTGGGATAGATTAATTACGAAAAAGGAATATGCTAGTCTACTATGGCTAGGAGGTTCTCTCTTTTATAATTTTATCTATTTTTCAAGATTAGTGGACAACTTTACAAAAAAGTAACTTATAAAAATACAATGGAGGGAACATTTATTTCCATTAGTCATCAAATGGAAACATCCTTTGCATTACCATTGAATATGGCACTTATTTTTCCATTATCTCACAGTTAGGTTTTAGCTTTCCTAGGAGTCATACCATGCATCTGATTTCGTCTAGTCCTCCAACTGGATACTCTTCCAGTCATATGGAGCACACCTTGATGCCTCCTACTTCATTGCATGATAACTTATCATGCTCATTGGTCATGTTACTGGGTCACTCTTACGACTTGCCACTATGTGTGCAAGGGAAATCTCATCTTGTATCGTCCATCTACATTAGCCTATTGACCTTTTTGAGTCAGCCATCCCTGTGTCAGTTGTACTTCATCGCTTCATGAATTCATCAATACATCACATCATCCTCATCTATTCTATTTCAATTGATGGGGGATACATCAAGGTCTTCCTTCAGTGGATCTTCTCCCATCAACTTCAACTCATTATCTAGGAGCTTGATCTAGGAACTAGTAGTACCTCGAACCTTGCAGACCTCAGTGGTAGGCTTCCTCATGATCAACAATGGGTTTACATTATTGACTCTGTATTGGTCAAGTTCACTCGTGTTTGACGTCAGCTCATTTATTCACACTTAGTGGACTATACTAGGTACCTTTGGGTCCATTTTCCTCATTGGTGGATTTCCTCGTGTCTATTACTAGTTTTCCTCATTGGATGGTAATAAGGTGGTTTCTAGCATGCTCTAAATTAGCTTATTTATTCACATGATTTAGATTCATACCATCGGAGTTATGTCTAAGACCCTAGGTTAGGGACATTTCACTATTCTATGGAATCCTTCCAGGCTATGTTGGACTTATGTATCATTCATGTACCTTGAGGACTATCTTGAGACACTTCTATATTTTTCATGGGTCCATAGTCCTATTGATATATACAGTGACATAGATCCACATTATATTTTTTGGTGGCTATGCTCTATCTGTTGAGTCACATGGATCCACTGTGTATTTCTTTGTGGCCATGTCTAGCATTTCATGCCATGGATCCACAATGTATGTTTTGGCCGCCATGTTCAGTATTTATTTATGACCAAGCATGGGTTATATACCCACCTCAAGCCCAGATGTTATCAATAGAGTTGAGACTTCAACACTTGAGTTCCTCTAATCCAACTTCGTAGCCTTGGCTTCTTCCTCCCATTTTTAGCTTTGAGTATTATTATAATGCATTTCAGCCACTAGTTTATCTCCTAACCTCATGCATTAGGGGGAATATGTTATAACCCTATTTTCCACTCCATTATAGTGAGAGAAACCCAATACCAACCTACCTCAGTTGTTTGGCTAAAATGCATCCATTTTTATGTTTTCTTTTACTTATGTGAGACATGTCCCATGATAAAAGGGTGGAATTACATGATTGATTTGTTTATCATAATTAATTTGCAAAAATAGTATAATTATGAGATAATAATTATTTCAAAATTGCGATAATTGAGAAAAAACTCATAATTATGATAAAGTTTTCTAGAGTATTCCATTCCCAAGGAGATCAATTTGACCCACTTATGTATGAGTTGGATAGGGGTCCATTTTTGTATAAGTTTCCTAACTTCTCAAGCCCCTAGGTGTTTAGATATATTCTCCTAAAGGATATAATGAGCCTATATAATATCACCAAGAGGAAAGTGGGTTAGAGGGGGTATCCAAACTATAGTGCGAGAGCTCTATTGTATTGGGAGAGGAGACCATACTGCAAGCTTGAAGAGAGGGTTTCCTTTGCTAGAAGGTATACATTGATGTACTTTCACCATATGACTAATAAAACTATATGTTCTTTCCCCTTATATTATTTCTGTAGTAATTTATATGTGTCATTTCTAGATGTTTTGAGTTGACAATACTTTGTAGAGGATCACTTGTCATCTTTGTTTGGTTGTGTTTCTATGCAGGATTTGGATTAGGAGCATATGAAAGAGATCACTTGATTAGAGTGAAAGGATTCTACATCAGGCCCAAAAACCTTCAACAACATGCGAGGAGGAAAGATACTTTCTCATACTTTGTAGCATTAGAAATTGAATCCAAACTACATGCATGGCCATATGGATTGGGGATTTTTATTAGATTGTATTAGCCATTCTATTTTTCTGTTTGGTGATCTCAATCAAGAATGAGATTGTGAAGCAATAACTCCTTGCATGTAAATTTCATTGCAACAAGGTTTACTCTCTTTCGATTCATAATGTCTGTAGTGGAGAAAATTGGTGAGGGACTTCTCCATATAGGCCGATGACTTATCTATCCAGTCTCTCAAGGATCTACAGTTCCTAGGGTCTCCAATATTTTACTTGGATATTACAAATCTCGGCATAGAGATCTACAGGTCTCATTCGATGACCCAATAACCACCACAAACATATAATTTCCACCATGAAGCACATGATTCCAAAAACACCATAAGGAGATTAACACTCCTCAAGGAAACAAATAATCCTTCTTTTAAGTCCAAATACAAGTAAGAGCCTTATGGATAGGCACATAATAGATAATATTGTAGACTTATAAGAACTCCCTTTTTAGGGACATAGAATTTTAGGCATAGTTGCATTGATGGTTGTCAGTTACCTTCTAATACAGCCTCAGCGATTCATTAAGTGCCTCTAATTTTCACATCACACACCACAGTGCAAACCATGGCCTACAATAGACATATAAATAATTATGTACACCTAGTTGGGAACTATCTATATGATGGACTAAGAAGCAGAGATTGTAATGGGTTCCTAGAAAACTTGGATAATACCAAGGACCGGAGGATGATTATCCCAGACAGGGTGCCAACCGCATTCACCACAAGGCTATAACCATTGATTCTAGCAAGGGTTTACCTCATCATCCCAATAGCAAGGAAACATATGGAACACGACTCCTAGCCTTGGGGAAAATTAATTTAAAATAATGCATAATAGAGATGGAACCTTCTCTGAAGTGCAAGGATATAAAATCAAGTCATTCAGACTCAGGAAGACATGATTTACACTACATAACATACAAATATATGAGGTTGAATCTCAAGTCAAATAGAAATGTAGGTCCAATTGTTAGGGTGTGCATCACTGAAGATTCAAGGACAACGCTCACATAAAATCATATCTCGACAAGAATAATAGAAGAGGACATCCTCAACATTATCACATCCAATGTAAGCTTTAACATTGTGCAATATGTGATTCATTTATGTGAATAATAGTAACATGGTCATGTAAATTTCATAGTATCACCATTTCAAACCAAAAAATGTATCACATTTTCATTATCCTAGAAAGTACATAAATAACACTTATCTTATAAATGTTTGGGGAAACTAAGCATGGGACTATGGCTCTCCACTTGACCATAAACAACTATAGCCAATATTTACTTGCAATTGTCCCCCCCAAGCCAGATTCCAAAGCTTGAATTGGGGTGCTTCTAAGTTTTTCTAGCCAACCAAAACAATTGAAACAAGATGTAACAAGGCCATTATTGCCTTCATCCACAAGTTGAGCACATTATAATTCACACTCTTTAGGTAGACATATAGCCATTCCAATATCCCACAATACAGAGAACTCAAACACACCTATTATGAAGGCTCCTTAGTCTTACAGGCATGCCACACTCTCTAAACCATTTACACAACAACCTTCATTCCAAAGGTCTCTCAACTATGCACCCTTCTTCCCAAGATTTCTTGTAGTTCTAGAGACCTCTTGATCTCCTTCTTCCGTCTACATTCTCACACACACCATAGTTCTAAACATTTTTTGTTCTACAAAGCCTCCCCCCCTTATCCCCCATGAGTGCCCAAAGAGAGAGATTGTTGGGAATGGGATCCCCGAAGGACAATTTTGCCCTTATCCCCTATGAGTGCCCAAGAGAGAGATTGTTGGGAATGGGATCCCCCAAGGACAATTTTGGGGCTAAAAGCCCATGTTTTGTGTCGAATTTTCTAATAAAGTTGTAAATTCTCCGCATTTTTTTTATCGTGGAGCGTGAAGGTGTCATGAGTCAAAGGGTTGTCCACCCTTAATTTTGTAAAGTAAAGTCAGCTGTAAAGATTTACCAATGGTTCATGGACCATGGGATTGTATAAAAAGAGCCAAGTAAGTAAGATCTAGAGAGTAATTAATAAGTTATAAGAGGTATGAAGTCTTAAGGATAAGGAGAGAAGTCTAAGTTTTGGGTCGTAGCATAGGTAGAGGCTCTACATCTAAGTGCATAGAGGCCTAAAGTAGAAGTTCACAGTTGAGTGCGCGGACCCCTGCAGCAGTGTGCACAGGGTGGATAGAGTCTATAATCGTCTAAAGATATCGATAAAGATAAGCATTTTACAAATTCTATGTCTTTGTTATCTGTTAATGCATATTGTCATATTGTGTATGAATTTCATTTATAATGCTTATACGATGCACGTATGTATGTAATTACATTGGATAATTGAACGCAAGTAAGAAAATATGTTTACATAGTGCTAACTGTGATTATTTAATAAGATAACTAAGACACTTAAGGATAACTTGGAAAATCATTCTATGCACTGCTTTAGCAGCGCAAAAGTACCTGAACCATAGGTTAGGGCTACGCGAAGGTCAATCGTACCCTTTAGTAGAGGTATTGAAGGGTGAAATAAGGGGCTAGATAGACAAAGCCCTAGAACTTAATGACCTATGCGAAAGCAGGAACAAAAGGAATAAATTGACATCACGACCATCTTAGGGTGTAGAAACTTGGTTCCAGCGTCCCCCCATACTGCTTCATGTGAGACTTTGGTCCCCGCTCCATGGGTTCATGTTGAAAGGGCTAGTAGTGTAGGGATTTGTTTGGCTAACTAACACTGAACCTAGGTCAGGCCCCACCAAGCCAACAAATGGTTTCGTTGTCGGGACCAGAATCTGCATAAGAGATGTGTGATGTCGTATCATTGGAATCCAACTAAGAAAGAGATTAGAGACTAGTTGCATAGGAAGATCCATGAATTCGCAGCACAGGAGAACATATATCTATGACTAACAAAGGAACAATGGTTGGACAGGTACCTATATATAGAGATACATGAGATATTTTTCTGTTCTTTTCTGGTTGAGCTATATGAGTGTATCGCAAAGCTAGTAGATAACCAAGGAAGGTGGAGACTTGACAGTCCTATTGTTTGGACCCTAGAGTTAGTACAAAGGTTGGAAGCCTTTGAGGATAAGATTGCCCGCGTTGTCGATCATTGGCTTGATCACATAACAGGAGGATTTTTTACTGAATTCGCGGTTGATACCCCAATCAACTACAATGAGGTAGTGTGGCACTTTTTCAAAGGTCTGCGAAGTAAGTACTTAAAGTCTTTGAATATCTGGATTAAGATGTTATTGTGCGAAAAACGGGTTATGCAACTACCTTGATGTTTGGAACTATGTGAAGTGGAAAAACTTACAGGAACGAAGGAAGAAAGGGTCCTGAACATATTCCATTAATTTCACCTCCACGAGGTGGCGAAGAGGGAGTAGCACAAGATTCTCTACGAAGTGCTATTCAGTTAATAATACAAGGATTCTCGTGAATTCCATCTCCATCCATACCATCTCCAACTTCACCACCATCACCTATGACTTCACCTATACCACCTCCACCTCCACTGCAGTTCAGCATGGAAAATTTAGTGAAGCTACCTTTGTTTAAAGGCTTGGGAAATGAGGACTCAGACCAGTTTTGGTTCGTTGTGAAAGCTGTATGGGAAGCTCAGGGTGTTACAGATGATCACATGAAGAAGGAAACACTCGTTAGTGCTCTGCAGGATTGCACACTAACTAGGTACATTAAATACTCTAATGATAACCCAAACGCTGGAGTGGCAGACATCCAGACCACACTGAATAAAGAGTTCAGTAGGCTAAATCCGAGGCATAGTCGATTGTGGGGTTCAAAGAAATCATGATGAAACCAGGCGAGACACCTCGGGAATTAGATCAAAGATTGAAGTGTAAAATCCGCAAACTTAATATGAACTTAACAGATGGACAATGCTATGAATGGTTTGTGGCTTCACTCCTACCACACCTAAGGGTTGCACTGTCACAACAAAAGATAATAACTCGGATAGAGGCCTTGGAGATTGTAATGATACTGCATGAAACACTGAAGTAGGATCCAAATCTGGGTGTTCAGCGGACCCATGCACAGTTGCAAAATCTTTGCATTGAAATGGAGAGCTTGAAGCAAGACAAAATAGTTTGACTGGAGGTGCGCGAAGAGGTATGGTGCCTAAAATGCAAGGGTCAAGGGCACAACAAGGACCATTACTCGGTCTATGTGAATTACATTGTAGGAGGGTGATCGATGCCTTTGAGGCCAAAAACTCAAGCAGGAACAAGCATGGGACCTATGTTTTGGTGTGCTATATGTCAAGTAGCCAGAAAACATACCATAAATAACTATCATTTGCTACAAAAGTTTGTACTTACACAACAAGAATTGTTCTGCAACCTCTGTAAGTCATTATGGCATGATGAGCACAACTGCAGAAGTTATGAATTGATGATGGATAGAACACCCACCCATAGGGTTTAGGAAGAAATGTGCCCCCTAACCAAAGTGTAGGGATGACACGAATAGGCTTTCAGGGGTGCAGATGAGGCCGAGGCAGAGGAGGACCTAGCAGAGGTTGGGGACAACTGATTTGCTATAATTATGGAGGACCAGGACACTATGCCCATGATTGCAATAACCCAATGTGTTTGTTGTGCAAATATTTCACTCTGTTTGATCATGAGATAAAAGATTGCCCTACACTAATAGCAAGGATACATGGCAAAGGGGTGCTACCACCTCAGCCGACTCAGAATCTATAGATGATGAGGTTTGAGCCTGGTGAAGAGGATCCGAATGTGAATATAGTGTTGTGAAGTGGAATTTCAACAAGAGATGATAAGGGAAACAACTCGAAGATAGTTCTTGGGTTTGCAAAGCTTCAATGAAGGAGGATGAATTTGATTTGGAGTGCACACGTGAAACATTCATGGAGGTAAAGAAGAGCTTCATTGAGGCCTCCACCTCAGGGAGTAAGGATAAGCCTGATCAAGAAAAGGACCCTTCTATGCTTATGACCTTTTTGGAAACCTGCATGAAGTTGTTGCGCAATAGCAAGGCTATGAAGGGATTACAGGAGCTTGTAAATAGATGCTCTGGAAACACTCTGGGTGAACCATGCATGGTATGAAAGATTGGTAAGAATAAAACAAGGACAGGATGGGAGATGAGACTGACCGCACAAATAGGAGAGTATGAAATGGATCAGGTTATTTTGGATCTGGGGTTAGATGCGAACGTCCTACTGAAACAGAGTTGGGAACGGATGGGAAGACCCATGCTGCAATGGTTTCCTATTCAGTTAGGATGGAAAATTAGCAGAAGTTCATCCCCATGGGGTGGCTGCAAGGGATGACTGTAGATATTGAAGGCACAAGTGCATTGGATGACTTTGAGGCAATAAAAATTGTGGATGACAACAACCCCTATCCTGCACTCCTTGGAATTGATTGGGCTACTAATATGAACAAGGTAATCAACCTAAAGAAGAAAAAGATGATATTTGAAAAGAAACCGCTCCGTGTAATAGTACCCCTAGATCCTGCTAAAGGATTGCATTATAATGAACCAGTCAGCAATTATGAGAGTGATGACAATTTGGACTGTATCTATAAGATAAGAGCGCGGGACCAAGATTGGGTGAATCCAACACTGGATGAACGAATTAAATGGGATCACGAGAGTTCCTGCACCTAGGACTCCGATGAAGAATTAGAGCACTAGAAAAATTGGTTACATGAAGTAACCACAGTAAGTTGTAACATGATGGCCTGGTCGCTACACTATGTGTCGTCAGAGGTAAGAGATCTGTCCACTTATGATGGCCTGAATGATGTAGATATCTTTTTGGATGCATTTGAGAAGGAGGTACTCAAATGAGGTACTAGAAAAGCAGCACTTCTAGGCTTTAGACTAGGCACTACGCGCTACACCCGCAAGGTGGTGGGGTATGCACAAGGGTAGATTTCAGGATTGACGTGAATGTAGGAGGATGATGAGAACATGCTTTGGGAATCCGAAGGTCTGAATGACAGACAAGTATGATGGGAAGGATGATCTGCATGTGCACTTGAACAAATGGACTCAAGCTTATGGAGTGAAGCCCCAACCTGAATGGGTGCACTTGTTTTTTCAGACCCTAGATGTGATCTCGATGAACTCGTACTTGGAAATAGAGCTCTGCCATGGTACTAGTGAATATGATATTCTACACGAAGGATTCATAATGACATTCAGCTTTGAAAACGGTTTTGACTATATTGACGAGGTGCTACAAGAGGTAAAAGAAACAATCTTTAGGATACCGTAGGATCCTTTGGACCTAATTCAATCCGATTCTACTCAGCTAGGCCATGTGCTAGAATGCTATAATGTGACCGCTGAAGAAGAAGATGAGGATCCATGAAATATTAACATCCCAGAAATAGGTCACAACGAGGTTGAAGGACTATAGGTTGATAATCCAGATATAACCACACCACTGAAAATGAAGCAAGTAAATATTGGTACGGAAGCGGAGCCCAAATTTGCGAAGATTGGAGATTACTGGGATGACACACCGATGGATAAGGTCACTGAATTGCTCTACGAATACTACCAAGTTTACAAATCTAAAAGGGATAATAGGAGACCTGGGTATTATGAAGATCACGTTGAAACTGAACATGAAGCTAGTTAAGCAAAGACCTTACCATCTCAATCCGAAGTATAAGGAGAAGGTCTGCTTAGAGCTAGACAAGATGCTTGCGGCAGGCATCATTGAGCCCGTAGAAGAATATGATTAGGTGAGCCCCATGGTGGTATAGGAAAAGACACAGAAGGATGAAATATGGATATGCATAGATCTCAGGAAGTTGAATGATGCTTGTGTACATGATCCTTTCCCAGCTCTGTTCATTGATGAACTGTTGGACAATGTAGGTTGCTAAGAAGCATATTCCTTCACTGATGGGTTCTATGGGTACCATCAAATCAAAATCATGGCGGAGGATAGAAGCAAGACCACCTTCACGACTGAGTGGGGTTGTTTTCAGTACACTATAATGCCTTTCAAATTGAAGAATACGCCTGCTATTTTCTCGCGCGTAGTCGTTGCAGCATCCAAGGAATTTATTCATAAGTTCCTGGAAGTATATTTTGATGACTGGACTATGTTTGGGCTGGTGAAACACCATGTCGCAAGTTTGTGCCTTATGCTAGATACTTGTCAAAGATACCAGATCACACTTAATCTAAAGAAGTGCCAATTTTGTGTTCCTTTTTGGACCCTCCTGGGTCATGTGGTTTGTAGACAAGGACTGATGGTAGATCTCATGAAGATCGTGGTGATACTTAACTTGGAAGCATCAAGGAGTGTGAAATAGCTGCACACTACCCTAGGACATACTAGATATTACAGAAAGTTTATCAAAGGCTATGCCCATATCACTACGCCTATGGAGAATTTGTTGAAAAAGGATGTCAAATTCCACTAGAATGAGGACTGTAAGAAAATATTGGATGTATTGAAGGAAAAGATGGTCACCGCGCTGATCTAAGCCTTCCTGGACTGGAAGAAGGAGTTTCATGTACATGTCAACACGTCATGTATAGTGTTGGGAGCAGTACTAACACAAGTTGGCAGAGGAGACTTGGACCATCCTATAGTGTCTCAAGTAGAAGGTTATCCAAGGTGGAGAAGAACTACTCCACCACCACGCGCAAAGGGTTAGCCATGGTATACGCACTCTAGAAGTTTAGATACTACTTGTTAGGTGGCCATTTTAAAATGTATACAGATCATTCTTCGTTGAAATACCTGGTCAATAAGCCTATGTTGGGGGCGAGAATCTGTAGGTGGTGATTATTGTTCCAGGAGTATGATTTTGAAGTTATTGGAAAGCCTGGATTACTGAACACGGGACTAGACCATATGTCATGCATCGAAACAAGGGAAGAGACCACTAATTTGGAGGAGGGATTACCTAACACACAACTATTTGCAGTGTGCATTGAAAATGGTCATTTTGAAGATATCATACACTTCCTAACGACAAGAACTACCCTGGAAGGATACACTGTCTAGAAGAAGGAGTTAGTGGTGTGCATGACAAATTTTTCTGTCATTGCTAGGAATCTTTACAAAATGGGGTCTGATGAGATATTGCAATGATATATAATGGAGTTTGAAAGAAGCAGTATCCTCATGGATGCTCATGGGGGCACCGCAGGAGGACATTATGCAGGGAGAGTGACCGCATAGAAGATTCTATGGGCAGGGTTGTGGTGGCCAATCCTCCATTAGGATTCAAAAGCATACTGCAAAGTGTGTGATGCGTGTTGAAGGACTGGCAAGCTATTACAGAGGCATGAGATGTCTCTGAATCCACAAATGACGTTACCACCCTTTGAAAAATGGGCGATAGATTTTGTGGGACCCATTCAGCCCCAAGGGAAGAAGACAAGAGCAAGGTACATTATCACTGCGATGGAGTATTTAACTCGATGGGTGGAGGCACATCCTGTGAAGGATTGCACAGGCGAGACTGCTACAAATTTCCTTTTTGAGTATAACCTGATGCGATTTGGTTGTCCAAAGATTTCAATGAGTGATCACGGTACACACTTTCTGAATGAGACAATCAGTGCGTCGACGAAGGAATTTTAGGTATATCACCAGAAGAGCATGCCTTATCACCCACATGCTAATGAGATGGTGGAAGCATTCAATAATGTTTTGGAGAACGCGTTGACCATGGTATGTAATGCTCAACGAAGTGATTGGGACCTGTGCATACCTGCAGTACTATGGGCCTATCGGACGACATGCAAGAAATTAGCTAGACAAATACCCTTTAGACTTGCATATGGTGTTGAAGCAGTGATGCCCATGGAATACATTGTTCCTAATCTGTGCATAGTGGCACTCACAAGTATGATGGATCATGGAGCCCTGGAGGAGAGGCTCACGTAGCTGACTGAGCTTGAGGAAGAGAGATTTCTAGTTAGATTTCAGCAACAGGTCCAAAAGCAACGCACAAAAGCATGGCATGATCAGCACATTAAGCTACACACCTTGAAGGTAAATGACCTGGTTTTATTATATGACAGCAAGTTTGATAGATTTCGAGGAAAATTTAGAATGCACTAGTTAGGGCCCTATGTCATTAAGGAGATTACATATGGAGAAGCGATACAACTGGTCAAATTTAATGGAGATCCCTTCCGAGGAAAGGTGAATGGTAGTCACTTGAAGCCATACACCGGTTGTCTGTCCATGTGACTATATGAAGGTAGTGAAGTCTTAGCACTCCAGGAAACTGAAAGGAGGCGCAGGACTATAAACTACACTACCCGGGTTGGGGAGTTGCATGACTGGAAGATTATGTGAAGCAAGGAAGTGTCACAAGTCTCACGACAATGCGAAGGGAGCTGCACTACCCAGGGAGAAATCACGCAGGTCAGCTGGGAAGTGACTATTAAAGTCAATGTTCATGATTTGATGGTAGAAATGCAACCAAATGGATCGGGAGACCGACATTTAAGACAGAATTTGTGGATCAGATCCTTGAAAATTTGCCGCCAATCTGGCATTAATGAACCAAATTTGGGGGGAATGATTGGATTTGAATTCAAAATGCCCTATAAATTATAGGTGGTTGTCCAGTGAAAATCACTTTGCATTTCAAGAATTGAGTTGTTGAGTTCTCAGGAGCACATGAACCGCAAGCACTTCAAAGTTTTGATACCTAGTTCAGTATTTGAGACATTTCTGAAGGAGACACAAGAGTTCTTACAGAACATCATGTTGGTGCCCACAGAAGCTATAGATACCGAAGTAGAGGAGTCAATGTCGGAAATTGATATGGAGGTCGAAGAAGTAGCTGCTTTAGATATTTCTAAAGTATTAGCGGAAGTCCCCAAATCATCAAGGACATCAAGACCAAAGCCTACCCAAACCAAGCAAAGCACAAAGGATAAGAAGGGCAAGCAGCCTACAATACTAATGCACACATCACCGAGAAGAAACCCACCAACGCCCATCGCACAGGAGAAGGGAAAAGACATCAATCTAGAGCCGGAGGAGGAAGAAATCGAAGACATCCCGATGGATGATGAGGATGTGGGAGTAGATGTGGAGGAAGTTGAAGCTCAAGGTACTAACCCTATCACTCAGTTGCCTGAGTATGTCCCTCCGTGCAAGCGAAAGTTTAAGGTGTTGAAAGATATCGATGAGAGTAAGGTCCCCTTGCAAACCCGTTTGCTCTCGGATGAAATTGCTTTTGAAGGACCACACTTGGGGCAGGTTCCTCTATTAAGACTTGAAGACTGGGACTTGGCTAACCATGAGAAGTTCCCACACCTAGCGATTTATCAGCGAATGCACCGCATCATAGATACAACCACCAGAATGACTGTATTGGAGCCACAAAGGTGGCTTAGAGGAGTAGACAAGGCAGGGTTGTTCAACCTGCATTGTGTGCCGCACTAAAACCACACCCGAGTTACAATCTTGGTCATCAAGTAACTGTTATGCTTGGTGCAGGATGGGTGTTTGCAGTTGAAGGAGCCAATACCCATCACTGACAGGTTGATCCATAGGATCATGTAGTTGCCTTACACAAGAGAAAATCTGATCATGATATTTGGCAAAAAAGGTGGTGAGCAGGGCCTTGCAGAGGCCATGAAAGAGAAGTTTAAGTTGGTAAAGAAGTCACGTGGATATTCCATATCCAGCATCTATGACCCTCCTGTAAAGGTGTCTACGCAGATTCCAGAACGGAAGATGATGAGGAAGTGTCGCACCGATGAGGTTTCGGCACCTGTCATCATGCTAGCAACCTAGTGCACTGAAGGAGTTTAGTTCAATTCAACAGACTATCTCAATAGTGAGTTCCTTGCAAATTGTTGCAAAGCACAAGAGCTTAGAAAGATGTTACACTACATGTGGCTCTTGTTGTTGATTGTGCTGGTAGCATGGGAGCTGCCAGAGGACAACCATTTCCCTTCAGTTTTGCCAAACCTACCAAAAGCATCAAAGTATGCTTCACTGTGGGCGACCAAGGATGCATAACGAATCAAGGAAAACAATATATTCGAGATCTTGATGGAGATGAATATTCCACATGGCCATCAATCACAAACTGCAGTTATTGCCTATGTTGTTTTCCAACCTGCAGGGCTACGTAGATTTCAAAGCAGATTTTCACCATGTGGCCATCAGGGCGCGGAAGAACCCTGGACAAAAATGGTATGACTTGCCTTACCTTGCAGCGGATGACGCCATTGATGCAGTACTTGATCGATGGCGAGTAGAGTGGTGCACTACAACAAACTTGGTGGCGGGAGGGAGCAAGTTTGCGTGCAGAGAAAGAAGGAGGAGGCCATGCTAAAGATGATGCAGTTGACCAAAAAGAGAAAGGAGGTTGCAGACAAGGCCCAGGTGGAGAGTGACAGAAGAAGAGACGGATGAGCAAACCGAATAGCATGGCACAAAACCACAGGTGACGTCTACCCACATCAAGCATCTAAGGGACTAGGAGAAAGGAGAGTCCAAGAAGAAATCTAAGGCTACTAAGACATTGCTGGACTGAATCACCCTCACAGAGGGCGATTTGCATGACATTGGTGACACGGTGCAGGATGTCATTGCGGAGGCCCTACAATAGTTTGAGCAGCAGCAACAACTAGTATTCGGGGCTATCCAGACATGTCTATATGAGCTACAGACCCACGCGTGACAAGTTGGCATTGTGTCTACCAACCTTTCTATCGAGATTTTTCCTGGTAAAAAATTATAGCCGTTGGATGTTCTTCTCTGTATATTTAACATGCAACCTATATCTGATTCTTCAACTTGTCCTGATGATGAACCACACTGGTTGGTTCGAAACGTGTCGACAAATGAAATATCATGTGATTTAAACCAAAAATCTCTCATAAACTTGATATGGATCACAGAAGCCTCAATTCAACTTCAGAAGCTACCGAGATGCTGTGGGTGAAGGCCTCCAGCACGATAATGCTGCCTGATGGAGCACTGACCATGGAGAATGAAGCTGATAGGCCCACTGTAAGTGCCCTCAAGGGAGTAGGGTTGAATCTTGTAGCACTCTCTGGTGAAGCACTCCACCTCTTGCACGATAGAGTGATTGCGGAGCTGAGGGCCCGTGAGCATTGTGCCCTCCAGGTGATTAGTGAGTAGCGGATTAACAACGAGTAGATGGCACTACAACAAGACTTTACCATTTCCACTGTGACCAAGGCAACTAACCAGAACAAGCATATAATGTAGGTTGTTGAGGAGGCATGCTAAATGGTCCTAAAGTTGGCCATTCCTGAGGAAGAATCATTCGTGCATCCGCAAGTTGGACATGGGGGTACGCAACGCTTAGATAGAAATGGTGAGGGTTCAGTTGGAGTTGAGCCTGTAGAACACAGAGTTACAGTTGAAAGCCCAACCTTAAAATCTACCAGAAGTAAAGGAGCAGCAGGCGACCATTATCACAGAAGCAGTAGCAGTGGTTGACAAAGCAATAGTAGACTGCAGGCAACTTTTTGAACAGTCATTCGAGGTCTTGACAATCTTACAGGAGGAGCCTAATGTATAGTGACTAGAGATAGAAGTGTGTGAGCTACAACAGTGTTATGATAAGGTCAAAGGCACAACCTGAACCGTCACACTCACACAGAGACTGGAAAAGCTATAGGAGGTCAAGCAGCTGAAAGAATAGGTGGATGTAGCACTGCAAAAGGAAGCAGTGTTGAAGGCATGACTAAAGCCCTGTCTAGATGAGGCTTACATGGTGACAGT
Source organism: Pinus taeda (assembly GCA_000404065.3). NCBI lineage: Eukaryota > Viridiplantae > Streptophyta > Pinopsida > Pinales > Pinaceae > Pinus > Pinus taeda. Next base: position 164,187 of record APFE031420188.1, read on the forward strand.
CTCTATTGAAGGAAAACTTGCGACTCTACAAGCAACTCAGCAAAAGCTTCAGGGAAATAGTTGAGGAGTAGTGATCGAGTAGATGGTTGAAGACGCGAGTATGCGGCCGCATAGTACACTATTAAGGTTGTGTCATACAAGTCAAGCTGGGAGGTCATCACACTAAGATCTTTGTGCTTGTTGAGTGACTCGAGGGTGAGTCACGATATCTGTGTTTGGGGCCTACTAGGAATGGGATCCCCCAAGCACAATTTTGGGGCTAAAAGCCCATGTTTTGGGTCTAATTTTGTAATAAAGTTGTAAAGTCTCTGCATTTTGTAGTCGCGGAGTGTGAAGATGTCATGAGTCATAAAGGGTTTTCCATCCTTAATTTTGTAAAGTAAAGTCAGCGGTAAAGATCTACCCATGGTCCATGGACCATAAGATTGTATAAAAAGAGCTAAGTAAGTAAGCTCTAGAGAGTAATCAATAAGTTCTAAGAAGTATGAAGTCTTTAGGATAAGGAGAGAAGTCTAAGTTTCAGGTCATAGAATAGGTAGAGGCTCTACAGCTGAGTGCATAAACTTCTAGGGTAGAAGTTTGTAGCTGAGTGCGTGGACCCCTACAGTTGTGTGCGCAGGGCAGATAGAGTCTGTAATTATTTGAAGATATAAAAAAAGATAAGGATTTTACAAATTATGTGTCTTTGTTTCCTGTTAATGCATCTTGTCATATTGTGTATGAATTTCATTTATAATGCTTATATGATGTGCGAATGTATGTAATTACATTGGATAATTGAACACAAGTCAGGATATATGTTTACGCGGCACTAACTGTGATTGTTTGATAAGATAAGTAAGACACTTAAGGATAACTTGGAAACATATTCTATACACTTCTTTCGAAGCGTGAAAGTACCTGAACTGTAGGTTAGGGTTGCACGAAGGTCAATCGTACCCTTTTGTAGAGGCATCAAAGGGTGAAATAAGGGTCTAGACAAACAGAGCCCTAGAAGTTAACAACCTGCACAAAAGGAGGAACAAAAGGAATAAACCGACATCAGGAATATCTCAGGGTGCAGAAACTTAGTTCCAGCATCTCCCTATACTGCTTCTGGTGAGGCTTCGGTCTATGCTCCGTGTGCTGATGCCGAAAGGGCTAGTAGTGTAGGGATTTGTTTGGCTAACAAATGCTAAAATTGGGTCAGGCCCCACCAAGCCAACAAAGAGCATGTAATACTTCATAATCGCCTAAAGGGAGTGTGTGTCCCCCTTCCTCCCCAATGAATGAACCACCTTACTTCCTCTATAAGTCGCATGAACATCATCCCCTAACAGTGCAACCCATGCTGCTCATAATTTTTTTCCTTTTCTTTGCTTGTTTTTTGGGCTAAAGGATAATTGTATCATTCCTTCCCTTTTCAGTTGAATTCAATGCATAGTCAACACATTTAATTGTTTTCAACCAACCAAAACTAATGTTTAAAGAAAAACAATTTCCTCAAGCAACCCCCCTTCCTTAAATAATGGAATTTGTGCCCTTCTCACATAGTTTAGATTAATTACAATTATTTACAAAAGGGTAAATGCTATCCACAAGATATCACATTATTCCTATCCATTTTTTGTGAAAATACTTGCTTAAATTATGGTGGGAAGTAACTAAAGTAAGTATGTTATTTACTTCCTTCAAATCTTAAGAAAAAAATCAAAACACAAATATCTAAAAATAATGCATGAATATTTCAACCATATCCATAAATTATGACATGAAATATGTGAGGCAGTTATCTACATAACATTATCTTATGCAAAGGCTGCACTCAGGCCTTCAATTTATGATCCAAACAAATGTTTGAAATTTAGTTTTTCTCATAATATTGAATAATTTTAATTTTCAGATTTAAACAATATAAGTTGTATTGGTAAGTGTTAAACTATTAGTGGTAAACAAACAAATCCATTGCTAGAGTCTTGCCTTGACGTAAACTAATAATAGATAATTAGACAATTTTTCATAATTATTCATAGAGAAAGAAAACAATATTGTAAAATATTCTACTTAAAATACCACTATTTTTTCTTTACACGTAAGTGTATCTTTGTAAAGAATGATAAATTTTGTGGGGGTAATACTCGTAATTGCAATGAATTTTTATAGGTAATTTGGGGCATTCTTTTATTAGTATACCTCTTTTTAATAATTTGGTATTTTTTTTAAATTGGAAGAAAATAATGGGTCCTTTTATGTTACAATATGTTTTACGTATATATATCCAAGAGACATTTGATACACAATAAAATAGGTTGTAAATGATCTTAGAAAGTAGACGAGGTAAATTACAATTTATATTAAAGAAATAAGTTGGTTACAAATGTTCTTAGAAAGTAGATGAGCTATGCTCCAATTTATATTCAAAAGGTAACCAGTTATGGAATTTATTAATTTATTAAGTAGATGTGAAATATTTGCATTGTATACTTATTATTTCGTTGAAACCAATGATGTGATTGCATCATGTGTAGGTGTTCATTATCCAAATAAATACATTAACGATATATATAGTATTGGAGGAGAGAAATTCCTTGGTTAATATGGAAAATACAAGAATACATGCCATTGAACTTTTTCAATATACAAAATAATGCCTCATACCAAATTGAGGAGATTGAAATATATGGCCCTTGTGTTTGATATGGATGGTAATTAGGCAGTTCAAGGAATTATAGGATTTTGTTATACAAAGAGCATGCTCTAAGGGTTCTATATTAATAGTTAGTGCTATATATTAGTGATTATTTTTATGAATTAGTAGTACATATCAATATGCCTCACATTTGTTATGTCAATTCTATCAACAAATTTCAAGGGGAGGTTTTATCCGGTTTTATTGGGGATAAGTAAAATGAGGAAAGTGAAAGGTATGATTATAGGGATTTATAATATTTTATATTAGTTTTTATCATCATACTAATTTAATTTTTGTTTTACTATTATTAATTAACTTTTATTGGTACAAATAATTTAATTTTTCTTTCATAATATAAGGGCTTAAGAGTGGGATGCAATCCACTTATAAAATATATATAATCTTCATCAGGTGCAGGTATGGGCAAAACATTGTATATAATTTTGTAACAAGTTATCATGGAGTGGGGTAACATAATTGATTAAAATAGCTCATTGTTCTTAAGAGACCAATATTCTTTTACTTTTTTCTTAATAATTTCATCTATTCGTTAGGGATTCCTAACATCTCACAACCAACAGCATCCTTAAAATCACACGAATATGATATTTTCCATCAACATTTCTATAAAGGTAGAGAATCTAAAGTTGGATGAAATCACAGGTTAGTTGTTGTAGGTGTACACAAAGGGAAAAACTTTTGAAAAATATTAACTTAATAGAACTCACTCTAAGGAGTGGAATAATTAGGAATCTAGTAGGAGGAAATCTAGATCTATAGGAAGATATTTCTATAAGGTAGGAAATGGTACAAGTTGATTTAGTGGATGTTCCATCAAAGAGGGCATAAGAATAGTGAATGTAAGGCCTCCTTCAAAGGAGACAAAAGAAACTTTAAAAGAAGAAAATAAGGAGGATTTGGTTTCTTAAATTTTTGGTTGTGGGGGAACATGTATATCTCTTCAACATTTTAACTAGTGCCCTAAGGAGGCATAGCTAATTGATTCAAGACCTTCCTTCTATATATCTCCTCATAGGGAGTGGTTTTTGTATTATGAAGAATTACATGGAGGAAAAATTATAATACAAATATGGATCCATAAAGGTAATTCTTGAGTTGTAACATGTGTTGGAATTGGAATGGAACTCAATTTCAGCAATTCAAATGATTGATGTAGGTATTTACAAACCCTTCCCTAATAGAGGTTGTAGATTGGTTCAATGAAATATGCTTTTGACCAAAGGTTTTCAACTTGGAACTTTGTACAACATGGATGTGACTACTCAAGTTATGGGTAGTGGAAATGCATTGTCAATGAAAAAGGAAAAATAAGTGACAACATGTAAGGCATCAAATATGATGTGGTGGCATAATAGGTTTTAGAATTGATTTAAATTACATTAAAATCCACTTCCTAATGTTTCAAATATCTATAATGTTAAAAGCACCATCTAGAGAAAAATTTAAGGATGGAAATTTCTCTTACATGTAGAAACCATAGTAAATATTACTACTACCTAATATGAAAACTATAAAACCTTTGGTGACTTTCTATAAAACTATTCAAATTTATATTGATTTTGAATAGCCTTGATAAAAATTTCTTGATTTTTAAGGTAAAATAATTTTATCCTATAAACTTTGGGAAAATCATTTTTAGAAAAATGAAAATTAGTGAATATTGTTTTTAGAAAAAGTATGGAAAATTTTTACATCTATGAAATTTAGCCCCTAAAATTTTACCTAGCACCATGAAACTAAATTTAAAGAGAAAATTTACTAGGGAAAAAATAGTGAATAAGAAAAAGTTAATGTACAATAAATAAATAATTAACCCTAACATGTCAATCATTAATTGATTGAGAGCATTATTATTCTCCACACTCAAGGATCGATTCTTCAGTAATAAAGGATTTGGTTTACTTCAAGGAAACAAACTATAACTATGTTCACAATAAAAATGGGAATTGGATAAGAACCAAAATGTCGTTGCAAGAAATAATATGTGATCTTTTTGATACTAATAAAGTGGTAATGAAAAAAATTCTCTAAAAATTCCTCCTAATGGTTCTTGATATCTTATTGTGACTCTTCAAATGCGAGTCCCTTTTTACTTATAGAAAAAAAGATTATTAGGAATTCCCTGCTTTCTTACAAATCCTTCCATTAGATGTATATGAATATCTCAATAGTGCCTCCCTATTTCATTTATAGATCAACATTGGGAAATGAAGCATCATAATGTTGACATTTCTTGTAAGAGAGGTTTTTGCATCATAATGTTGAGATTCCTTGTAATAAAGTTGTTTTCATGGAAGTGCTTTGATGAGCCCCAATTTTGGTACAATTTGGGCTCATTTTGGCCTATTTTACTTGCTCAAACCATTCATTTTTATTTGCTTATGCATGCATTTCTTAGTTTATTCATGTTGTTTGTAGGAGAAGGTTAGACACTTTATCTACGTGACTAATGCATTATGATTCCAGATTTTGGCATTAAAAAGGGAGCAAGAGACAACGAAAAAGGGGATAAGGAGACAATGAGGTGGCACTGCTGATTTTGTGGAGAGATGTCCACGGTCTTGGGACATTCCTCGTGATTCCCACCAAGAACTCCGAGCTCCAATCCATCTCCCCTCCGAGCTTAAGAAGCAGCCAGCTGTCCTACATGAGCAGCAGTCATAAACTGTTCTACAGGAACAGTAGTTATGACTGCCCTACGGGATCCGCAGTTAGACTCTAGTTGGACAGCCGAGCCCCTGAAATCAAGGGCACTTGGTGGATCATCGTTTTGTATAAATATGAATGCCTTAGCCTTAGATGGTTGTTGAAACTCTCGTATTTCTATTGTAATTTTGGAGCACAGTTCAGTTTTCGTTCCTTTTTGTAAGCCAATTTGGCATGACATCAGATTATGAATAAAGAAGGCGGTTTGTGATCTAGTTCTGAGTTTCTCAAGGAGACTATAGCTCTCAGGTTAGGGCCCAACCTGAGAGCCATAGATCCCCTCTACTGTGGTGTTGTTTCCATTTCATTTCCAGCACTTTAAGTTTTCGTTTGCACATGCAGTTCGAATTAAAGTTTCGTGATTTGGTTTTCTTATGAGTAGGATAGATTTTGCTTATGGTACAGTTGTTCCCACTTGCTTAGTGTAGCAGAGGATAGATACCATCAATTGGAGCTCCAGCAAAATGGTTGTTAAGGCTCACTGCCATCTCTCTTGAAGATTGGGGTGCAGTCCATAACTAGCCACCAAAAACACGCATTACTTTACTTGATGATTGCTGTAATACAGTCACGGTTTTGATTAGATGCTTCCTTGTCATTCACACCTGCACACATACTTTCATCACAGCCTCATACATATTTCTCTTCGCGTTTTGGATTGCTGTTCATTGAATTCATGGCATACGTAATTTAGGTTGATGCATTTTCGGTTTGGTGACAGTCATAATCATTTGTTTCATTTACACTCCTCTTTCTCATTCCACTACCATCTCCTCCATCTTGATCACGCATGCAAGCATATCTCCTCGACCTTCACGTCGTTCTGTCTTCCACTCCTCACGTAACTTCATTTCCTCACCTTTCATTGACATAACCCTTTACCTTCAACACACTCCCTACACCCATTTCCCATCTCATTCCTCCACTTCTGAGCCATCACCAGCCTTATCCCTACCTCACATATCTCTTCCTACCATTCCATCACTCCTCCATCACTTCAAACCTTCACGGTAGGTCATCCTGTAGCAGTTTATAGACATCCTGTAGAAACCTTTGAGTATCCTGTAGGATCCCCTGCAGACATCCTGTAGGAGGCCATTCACTCGGTTGCTGAGCTCCTGAATGTGGAAAACCTCTGTGGATGGATGCTAAGGGTCCATAGGGACCTCACTTAGCCTCCCCAACCTATTCCACGCTTTCCTTCCTTCTCCATCCCATCTGCACAACCAAATCCTAATTAGCACACAATCACAATCATCCCATCCACTTAAAGGAAAAATACAAAAACATGTCTTTTATGATGCAAGCAGTTTAGATCCATGCATTTCACTTATTAGAGATAGTAGCAGCATTGGTAGAAGTTTCATTCACATTCTTTACATTATAGAAGTTAGACTAGCCAAATTAGGGTTTCTTAGGTTTACATGCTTTGATTTGCTTTCAGTTCATTTTTGTCAAGTAGATTAGTCTTCTTTGAGCTAGCTTTCGTCCATCATTGATAGAGCTTCTTCTGTGAGCCCATAGAAGTTGGCTTGAGCCCTAGGGCGGACTTGTTCCAGCTGGACCAAGTGACAGCTGCCGACAAGAGCTAGTACTGTGCATACGCATTCGTCGCTTCCAAGTTTGTTACGAACTACCGGGTTGATAAATGACGAGACAGAAGCCCCAGGAGTTGTTAGCTTATTGTACAATACTGGAGCTCACCTATTTTGCGCCGTTGCCGGGGAGCGTCAGATATTATAATTGTTGCTTTTCTTTCTAATTTCTTGCTCTCACTTTCTGCTAAGTAGTTGCTTTCATTTCCATTCTGCAAGAGTAGCATCGTCTTTCTTGCTTTCATGATTAATCTTTCCCTGCTTTCATAGGATAGTCTTTCCTGCTTTCATAGATTAGACTTTCAATTCTGCAAGTGTAGATTAGAATTTCAATTTTGCAATCAATTTGTTTCATTTTTGCAGGTGCACAGAAAAAAAAAAAAACACAAAAGCAATTCGAAAACAAGTCTTCCTATTTCATGCCTCGTAGGAACCGTGATAGATCAAGAAAATTCCTACCTAACACCCCCACCACATCACTTAGTCACCCTTCACTCTTCGATGGTGACAGCGATCCAGAGGAAACTATAGGTGAACATCCCGAGACATACCAAAACCCTATAGAAGAAGAAGAGTTAGAGACCACTCCACCAGAAACTATGGCTGATAATAGAGGAGAAGATGAGAGGATAGAGGGTGCCTTCCCTATCCGAGAGACCAATGGTGAGATGAATGAAGA